>OZ017798.1:600000-880972 GCA_963969395.1 Pseudoscleropodium purum | reverse complement strand
CATTTTGGTTCCCAAATCGGACACTGCTTGATTGATTCCTGTGACTTTCCTCGAAGTCGAATAGTTTTGAAACTTGGATTATGAAATCACATTCCTGTGTTGGGCTCCAACACTTGGCACCATGGATAAATTGAGAGAATGTCTTTAATTTCTTCATTTCTGTTTCATTTTTGAAAAAGATGAGAGGGTAATGAGAGCATCTGATATGCTCCTACGTGGGACGGCTTGAGTTTGTCGTTTGTGGGAGTGCTTGTGTGCTACTCGTGACGTCTTCCCACGTTCTTCTTTCCTCGTGACGTCAAGAATGCGCTCATTTTGTACTTGAGAACGCGCCTCCGGAGGCGCATTTTGCATGGGAGCAAGCCCCAGAGGCGAGCCCTGGAGGGCGAGCTTTTCGGCGCACTCCCATGCCGAATGCGCCTCCGGAGGCACGTTCCCTAACGTTAACGTTAAATGAAGGTTCAAAAAATATGAAATGACTTCAGTCACATGCCAATTCTATTTTTTTTCTTACAAAAATTTATTCACAATTGTTTTAAGAAGTTTAGCTTCTCCCAAAAGGTAATTAGCTCTTAAATGGTTGCTTTAAGAGCAATTTACCTTAGAATAAGTCTTTGAGAATTGCCAATAAAAAAATAGGGAAGTTTTTACTTAAATCTCCACACTTTATTTTTTCTACTTATGATCTTTTGAGAGGAAAATTAAAAATTAAAAATATTTCAGTTTTTGTGATTTTTCTTAATGTTGCCCCTCAAACTAATTTTTTTTGTCTTAGAGTGGCATAACTTGGGCTCAAGAGGAACAATTGAAATGAAAAAATATATTCCCCAAAAGCTAATGCAACATTCTATCTTCAATGAACATATCAAAAAAATCATGTCAACGATTTGAGGTCACATAAGCCTATACTAAATTTCAAGAGTTTCCTATAAGGACTTTGGGACTTTAGGGGTCTACATATAAGATTGAGTTTCTATATACAATGTAAAAAATTCAAGATTTTAGCTCATAGCTGATTGGAATTTTTGTAGGTTAAATCTATTTCTATCAATGAGCAAAATGTTCAATCTTTCAAATAACAAAATGTAACTAGAACTTGTAAATGTTGGTATTAGCTTAGGCATAGATTCAATAACTTTAGAGTGACCTCAGTAACGCTTAAAAGGAATTATAAAATATACTAATCAGTACCTTCCTTGAAATGTTTTTGAATTTAACCCTCGGAATCTTATCCTAGCTTCTTAAAGTCTATATATTTGAAGCTCACTAGAATTACTAGGTGGATGTAGAAATGCTTGAAGAAATTCAAATGTTGGGAAACACTAGCAAGAATTTGTTATATCTTGCTACCTTTGATCATATTACTATCCTTGCTTTCAATTTTTTTGTTCCATAGATACAAGCCTAAAAGATGAACCTAATTTCAAACCTCCTAAAAGAAAATCCATCAACCATTCTAATTCACAAAAAATTGTAGTCATTTTTGTATCCTATTTTTCACCTTCTAAAAACCTTGAGATTTCTACAATCTCCGTATTCATCCTTCAACAAAACTCAATTGTAGTATTTTTGCTCCAACCAACCTTGAAATCTTTTCACCAAACTTTCCTCACCAATCAAGCAAAAACCTCATTTTCATAATCAATTCCAACCCTATTTTCAATATGACCTAACAAACCTTGATTTTTCATCTATTGTCTTCCATAAAATGGTTTAACCTACTTGAAAAATTATTCCTAATTTTTTCTTATTCTAATATCTAACAATATATATTTAAAACGCCTATAAATTACACAATTACTCTAAAAGTATGCACTTGAAAAATAGAGAGAAAGTAGACCCCAAACTGTAATTTTTCATATTCTCAAACTCCCTAATGGATTAAATTCTATAACTACTTTTAACATTCTTCCCTAATTTACTATTGATTTGCTAGTTTGGTGTAAAACGTGCCAAATTAGTGCAAATCACGCTACATTATTTTAATTGCACTAATTTACTATGAATTGCACTAATTTAGTACAAAAACCTCTAATTTACAATAAAATCCATTAAATTGTTGTAAAGTCCCTATTTTAGTGCTTCTTTCAATATTTTAGTGTTTCACTTACTACTCTAGTGTTCTAGTAGTAGTTTTAGTTTCACTAATTTTTTTTTGTGTTTTTTGTGTTTATTACTTTTGTAGTTTTTAGTTTATTTTTTCTCTTTTGTTTTTAAATTACTTTTGTAGATTTTCTATTTCTAATTTTTTTAGTTTCACTTTAATTCTAGTCCAATTTTCTACCCATAATACTTTGTTTTCATTTTGGTTTAGTATTTTATTTTTTATTTTATCATCAATTTATCATTAGTTTAATTTGGTTATTCTACCAAATTTTGTTTAACCATTAGATGTTTTTTGGGGGGCTAAAAGGGTTGTTTTAGCCTAGTTTCCCTTTCTAAAATGAACAATGTTGATGTCTAGTTTAAAATGACCTTAAATTACCGTGAGTGATGGGGCAAGTAGAAAGGACCTCTAGGTGCACGAATGAGGTTGCTAGTTCAATTCTATGTGCTAACTTTGCTCATGTAGACTTGGTCTTATTCATGTCCCTCTTCTTGTGTTTTGATTGGGTACCTATGGCTTGTAATTTTGATTAGAATTCTTGTTGCCATGGATGTTGTGTTGTGTTACTCCTCGCTATAATTTCTGAAGGTTGTATGTTAAAAATAAATAAAAACAATGCCACTATTAGAATATTTAAATAAATAATGATAATTTAATTAATTGATTAATTAATAATTTTTGACTTGGTAGTCGTTCTATTATGTCAAAATGCTCTTGTGGCATAGTTTTCCAATTTTCCAATAGCTCAAAACTTGTAGCCTTTTACAAGCCCTGAATTACTATTATTGGTCTTCTTAGTTTTAAATCCCTATATTTTCCCTAGACTTTTCTCTTTGTATTCTACAAATTACATATTCTAACATTTTGCCCTAACTTTCCAACATTTCTATCCTAATATATTGAAAAATTCCCTAATTAATAGTTATAGTTTAATTTGTAGTATTAACACTTTTGGACTTGCAAATTCAAGAAAATTGTTTTCAATTTTAAAAAAGGTAAACTAATAAAGTACTTCACAAATCTCCACCCTTTATGTTTAATTTCTAATATAAAAATAAAAAATAATATATAATAATGAGTCTTGGAAAATTGCAAAAGAAATATGAATGTTCTTACTTGAATCTCTACCCTTTATCTTTTATTATTAAATCAATATAACAAATAATACTAAAATAAAATGATTCTTTGAAAATTCCAAAAAATAAATAGGAAGTTCTTACTTGAATCTCCACCCATTCTTCTTTACACAATCAAAGTGACAAAATAATGAATGATATGGAGACTTGGAGAGTTTTGAAAAATAAATAGGGAAGTTCTCACTTAAATCTCTACTCTTTATTTTTAATTCTTAGAATCAACACAATAAACTATTAATCCTTAAAGGACCAAATTGTGTTTATTGGCAATATAGTAATTTTGGGCAACTCACTAAGTCACTATGAACAAACTTTTTTTTTTAAAATTTTTACACAATATGTGCCCCAGGAGTATCTTTAAAGCCCAACAATTTTCATAACTTTTGACTACATGGTTAAATTTCTTTTGCATGATATGTAATTTTTATTAATCTTTAAGTAGTTTGAGAATTTCTTAAAAAATCACTTTCCTCAGAAATAAAAATTTGAAATTGATTTTCTAGATTTATATATACATGAAAAACTTTGAATCATTCCATTTTAATTAATGAGATGAAAGTTATGAGGAGTTTTAGTTTGTAGACAATTGTGGATTCTCTACTCTAAAATATACTTTTAAGTTTTGTATTTAATTCAAATTTTAATATTTAAAAAAAAAAGACAATCATAGGATGAATATTGTTAATTACAAAATTACAACCATTGGATTGGCATTTTTCAATTCCATAACTAAATTCTTAACAATTCATGTCATTTCACCCTTTGTAGATAGAATGTCAAAAACAATGGTCTTTGAAAGTCAATACGTCTATAACCACATGCCATAATTCTACAAGACACAAAAAATGAACCATTGCACACTGTAATGGATTGATTCTAAAATGATGGATCCAACATACTATTATTTATTTAACGTATCTCCAAACTTTTGACTTTCATATCTACATTCTTGTAACTACATGTTGTAATTCTAATAGATGTAGGAAATAAAATTAACCTAAATGGTGGACCCATACATGCAACTACTGCCTTTACACATGTCTCAATTTCATTTGGTCTCATGACTTTGAACCATTGCACACCATTGCTATGTCTCCCCAGTCAGTGGAGACAATATAAAGATTACTCAATGATATACATATTTGGAGGAGTTACTTCTAATATGATTTTCTATAATTAGTTTGAGCCCCAAAACAGGCTAGAGCCTTATGCAGTAAGGCATACTGTTACAACGAATTCAAGATTTGGTCGCAGGTAATTTCAGCGAACATCAAAAAATACCAGATGATCTAGAACTACAATGCATGCTAAATGGGAACAAACACGAGACATTATCTCTAAACTAATAGATTCCCATCCATGATTCATTGTTTCATTTCAATCTTTGATAGATGCAAAATGGGTGATAAATTTCACAATTAGTCACTAATCACACCTCAGACTGGTTTCTCTTCGTCCACTAGAAGCTGTGTAATGGATGGAATGAGCTCCTTGGCTACCTCTGAAATAGTTCCCTACACGAGACCACCAAAGAAAGAATCAATAGAATGAATAAACATAAAATTTTGAATTGACAAATTCATCTTGTAAACTACATCATTTATTCTGTGAAGTATTATCCATAGTTTAATGTAACGCCAAAATAGCATACCAGAGAGAAAAACTAAATATCATTTAGTGTATCAAACACAAAATAGAAGAAATTATGTACATGTTTGCAAGAAAAGTATACTGAGGCTTGGATACTTTTTGGATACCTGAGGCTTCCCAATCCGCTCTTGCAAGACAGCATTGAGAGCACCACGGAGCTCTTTAAAAAGAACTGCAGTTTGGGCAGGGGCATTCATCTCCAACCATCCATCCACAGTAACTCGTCCGGTCTGTTTCATAGAAGTGATTAGCTCTTCTACCAACGATACCAGTTTAAAGCATGCATACATTACACTATGAGTTCGTTCAAAATAAACTTCGCGGTTGCAGAAACCATAGATGTAATATAATATGTGACTCCTAAAAACTTTGATTACCTTTGCTCTAAAGAGAAAATGTGAGATACAGTGATGAAATTATCAATACGGTCAAAGTTAAAAAGACTCTTTTAAATATTTGTCTACGAAATTTAGAAAGATTGAACTATGCATAACTATTAAAGATACAAATTCAATTTTAAAAAGATTGAATCTTGACATGATAGGTTACAATTTCTTTTATTACTGTCTGGTGAAAAGAGTAATAAAGTCGATACCAAGAAACTCAAAACATTCGTCAAAATAATATGTTTTCAATCATTAAAATGACATTGAACAAATTGCAATCTTTTCCACGAAGGAGAAGTTTTAACACATTAATATGATTTCAGATATGAAATTTTGTAGTTAACATGAATTTTAAGAACAGCATAAACTAAAATATGATAAGTTGATGAATATTGACGACATGGTAGCTTCTCAAAATAAACGTTGTGTGTTCCTTCAGAGGTTAATGGTGATTCCTGCACCAGAACGGAAACAACATAAGCCGAGAGGAATAAAATAGGAGAAACCTGATGTTGGACACTGATGTCCCCGCCAAATAGAAGTAAATCATACGGAGAAATGACTGTCGTATCCCGCAAATACACTTTGCTCGTCTCCACCTGTGAGAAAATGAAGTCCATTGTTAGAGATCTCTTGATTGACATTGGGCAATAGTAAATGATTAACTTCACATTCACAGTATTACGGCTCACAGACACGACCTTGAAATCTAAGAATATAGCTCATGATGGTTAACTGTGTTGCCAAGCAAGGTCCTTCACAAATGATTTGAATTTAAACCTTTGAGAGCGAAACCTTAATATACTCTGTACAAAGAAAGTTACGCACTGACCTTCTCATGAAACACCAGAAAGGGTTGGCGAAACTCTGAAACCATATGATTAACAGATGTGGGATGGATAAAAACTTCTCGGCGACCATCCGACCAATGAGGGCGTTGGTCTGGAGAAAGGCCAGCTCGACGACTAAGAGCACTTGCATGCCCTGCTTGGATACTATCTTTGCTCATGCCTGCCACATTTGGATACAAACCAGCACAAATGGATGCCTGGATTGCACATTGGGTTAAAACATATGAGCATCAATTTCAATTAGTCTGCTAAGCGAATGAAGAAGTATATTTTCTGAAAGTACTTGCTGAAACAAAATTGCAGATGAGATTTATAGAAAATTCACCTTGACTACTGATGGTTGAAGAGAATTTAAATTGAACGGTTGACGCATATCATCAACCCACTTCTCTAAACCAGTTCCATGCTTGAATTTTCCATCCTGTAGCACATTTAGGAGTTGGATATATTTAATACCAACAGGTAGAAAATTAAAAAAATTCGTTCAGGAGACGAATGCAAGGTATAAGATCAAGCTCGCAGAATCAACAAACCTGTGGAAAAATCAGAAAGCCAATATCTGCAAGCAGGCTGGCAAATTGAGTCCTTAGATCCCTGTTACGATACAAACTGGTGATCAGGACCATCTCGCACACGAATGAGAAAGTATTCAATGCATCACAAACAATGATGTACTGGAAATATCCTCACCTCAGCATTATCAACGTCGATATGCTAAGGAAATTGGCATGACAAAATTCGCGTGCTGCTTTTGCTCCTTTCTGTACCCAGGGTAACTCCCACCATAAGAATAATGCAATCTATACTTCTGCTGGAGAGTACAATTACAGAAACTGCTCAAAGAAAAGACTTCGCGACATGCTTGAATCTAGATTTTGCCAACAGAATCATGTTCGTCTACACATGCCATTTGAGGCAATCATGTACCCAAAATAGCTTATGTGGTGCTGATAACTGAGGCACTAGAGCTGTGTCAAACAAAATAGTGACCTAGGAATGGGAGACATAAACCAACAGAAATTGATTTACAAAAACAAAATAATGTGAAATTTGGGCACTCAAATAGGACTGCCATCATTAATCACAGTGCTGCATGATTTCATACCACTGCGGCAAGATGGCTCCACATGTTGTATGCTGCAACCATACATAGGTGATCTGAATGCTGCCCACTTGCAATACTAACAGGCAGGCTCTTGTCACTCCTCTCTGCCACAAGGGCTTGCTTTGCCCTCTCAGCAGCCTCTCTCTGCAAAAAAAATTCTCCATCTTATGAGCATATGCGCAGATCAATACCAAGCATAGCTAACAAAGCAGATCCAAGAAATAAGATGAATAAATCTTCTCTACTTAATACCAGTAGCTATATGAAAGTTTAATGATTTATTGTTCATGTCTACATCACTGCATCACATCACATCAAGACCATTCCGAACATCTACGCTTCAATGCTATCTGGGGAAATTAACAAGTACGATAGGTGAAGGAAGAATTGAATACCTGATCTTTGGGTGCAACAAAAGGTGACTTATAACTCAAGCAAGCTGCCACTGTGAGCACAGGACTAGCACACCCCAATACTGCTCCATACAGCATCATCTATACATCACAGTGTCACAACATGTGAGTCCAACTGCTGTCCTTGAATCCATGACCTAAAATCTACAACAGCAGCAAAGGAAGTACTTATATACTACAGAGTGACCATACGAGGTCATAATTCAGAAATAAATACCCGCGTCAGACACTGTCGGACTGAGATCATAGCATGACTACATTCTAACAGAATCCAACATTAGTCCCTTAGGGTACTTTCAAACCAATGAGGAACATCTTAACCCTGAGTAGCCCCACCCTGATGGAGGACTGGGATTTTGGGGGGAGTGTAGGGGGATTATTGACCCCTTGATCTTAGTAAGCTTCTTTTGTCTCTCACAAAGAATAAGATATTCCCCCTAGGTGGGGTATCCTTAAAAGAATCAACAGAACCAACTGTACATCCTTACTATTTAATGCAAAGAATAAAATGGTATGCTGTAAACCCCGAAATCCCCAAGTCGCTCACCTTCCCAATCCGGACATCCACAGGTAAGGCAGCCAAATGATGACCCAACGCAGTAATCTCCTCTTCTCCGTTTATTGCACCTACCTGAAAAATCACCCTTTGCATCCTCATACATATATCCTTCGTGATGTAGCCATAATAGTACCCATGCCCACAGCAACGACATAATTGATTAGAGGATCCAAAAACCTACCTCACGAAGAGTTGAAACTGCACTTGCCACTGCATCCGACTGCGGAGGCTCCAGAGCCTGCAACAGTTTCACCAGAAATTCAAGAACTACGTAATACGACATAACAATTCATTTCCCGAGATGGGCAATTTCAACGAGAACATAAACAAACCCTAGTACGGAATAGAAAAATCAATTCCTGAAAACACTATATAGCTAATAAAACTATTGAAAAACTATGTTAAGTATGCGCTTTGTGGATTTCATCATACCTTCTCTAAGAAGGTCGCAATGTTACCAAGCCGGAGAAGCTTTATCTGCAAGGCCAGCTCTACCAATGGAACTCGTAACATCTCTGGAAGCTGTGAACAAAACTTGTATGTGAGCACAACCGTTTATGTGAAAAATGAGCGAGATGTGCCTCCCCTGCAATTGACGCACCCTAGACTTTGCGCTGTAGTCATTACTTCAGAATTTTACATTTTGTACGAGTACTGTTCCAAAGCATACATCAAATGAAGATTGCAAAGTTGCGTTACGAAAAAGAGGAATCCAGAAACCAACCACTCGAGTGTCGCGACAGTCACTGACACAGAAACAACACACATACAACGAAAGGGATGAAAGAAGATTACTTGGAAAGGCCGCATCAACTTCTCAAGTCGATTGCGGGTGAAAAGACAGAAGCAGTTTCCTGATCGTACACGCCCAGCTCTACCACTACGTTGTCTTGCATTAGCTTGTGAGATCCAAGCCTCCATTATGCTTGACATACCCTGCATTAAGAAAAAGCAACCATAATGACGAGGTTGCACAATAGAAGAGATCGTATAATCGTTTGAATTAACACTGCACTCAAAACACAAAACAACAGTTCTCAAGGTGACGAGAACCCCAAACAATCTAAATCAAGATTCATTGCAAAAGAAATAACTCACTAAGTATCAAAATGACGCACTGCGGTGAATAATTGAGCTCAAATTCTAAGAGACCATAAGGCTAAGTGACAAGAGTTTTTACCCTTCGAGGATCAAAGCGGTTCTCTTTATGCTTCCCGCAATCAACCACATGCACCACATCATCGATTGTAATACTTGTTTCAGCAATATTTGTGGCCAGAACTATCTGAAATCCATTACAACAATATGAATTAGAACATTCTCATATGTAGTACAAATAGTCCATCAAAACTGCAGTGAAGGCGTCAAGAACGCCTGATTACGCCTTCGTCTAGATGCAAATGTAGAATGCACACCTTGCGAATGCCCTTCGGAGGCCTCTGGAATGCTCGTCGTTGGTCCGCAGGAGCTACTGAAGAGTGCAATTGGATCAACCACTCTGATGCAGACCCGCTAAACCTTCGAGAAACAGAAAGACGTTCCCATAGCAATTGAATCTCTGCCAATCCCTGTGCTCCGGAAAATATAAACCCACAATCACTTCAAAATGACATGCAATGAGGTTCAAATTGGTATCAAACAAGGGAAGCCACACAATAATCCATTCATAAAAACATGCAATGTTCGCAGAAAAAAGAGATCACATTATAAAAATAACACTATATAATAGTCATCTTTTGTTTTTCGAACTTGTGTTGTCGCTATCATGTCCAAATATTGTGTGCATTTGAAAATTGAATAAAATGCTTCTAGTCTCGAAGAGTAATAGCATCCCAACAAATTCTATACTACAATCAAATCAATCAAATTATGCTACAATCAAATCAGTTACACTGAGAGGTGTAGAAGATAAATGACGCCCTATTCCATAATTCTTTCAAGTGAGTATCATTGATAAATCAATGGGATCCCATGCTACTAGACAAACCGCACTCCTAAAAACTCAAATCTTCAATCTAATCGAGCATTGGAGTTATGAAAGATGAAGACAATTGTAAAACTCTTATTTGGTCCTCAAAAATTGCAAGTTTGAGTTTTGCACATGTTTGCATCTTCCAACCTTCATGTCTCTTGTTCTATAACTCCAATGCTTGATCACATTAACAATTTAAGTCTGTAGGGGTGCAACTGGTCAAGTAGGGTAGGATTCACTCCATTGAATTATCAATAGTACTGCTTTGTTAGTCGAGAAAGAAAAAACATAAGATGACACAAGGTGTCAATTGATTTTCATCATTCAACCTCTATCTATATTTCAAATACACAAATGATTAGGAAAGGAAAGCAAAAACACAAGGTGCCAAAACAAGGGATAAGTTTTAGAATAACTCTATTATATGCGATCATATTTTCTTAATACGCTTTTTCATCATTACAGTTGTAGCCTACAACTGTTAAGTTGTAGGCTCCCACTCGTAATTTTGGAATTCATCACACCAGAATATAGAAACCCAGAATCGTAAATCCTGCCAGCCAGATTATTATGATTCTCGAAGGTTAAAACGTCAATATTGTCATGTATATTATAATCACAATGAGATTCGTACAGATCCACCTTCATTAATACTAATATGAAAGTTGCTGCACGGAAAAAATCAAACATTGTAACAAATGAAAATCACCAGTACAAATTCCAAGCACTCACCGGTAAAAATACAAGAACTGCACCTCCTTCGCCTTCTTCATCAATGTAGATAACTAAATCCTCGAGTAACTCGTAGTCTATCACATCTTCGTTCAGCCTTTCCTGAAACCATTAGATTCAACAGTTATATCAACAGGGGCTATTTGACTTTACATTTAAAAAGGCAAAGCCCATATATAAATTCAAGTCCAGTGGTCAAAGCATAAGCTCATGGAAATTATGAGCGTCTCTATGAAAAAAAGAACGTATAGTGTCAGTTTTATACACCGTTTAATAAATCTAAATGCTTAGTGATATCCAAGTAGCTCTAAATGCTTCCAGGTTTGAAACAAAGAGGGCACACCAGGTTTCGGCGAGTTCGTTCACTAAAATTGTGATAAAGTTCTTCTTCGTAAAGTGGGTTCACCAGTACGTCCTCCAGTTTGGATTCGTCACCCCAACCAGAATTTACCAGGTCCTGCCTACCCCTGCTGTTACCTACTACTCTTTTCGATGCCTGTACACAGTACCCACATACAAATACTCAGAATATAACATTGTAAAGAAGAACCTGCAGAATAAATCACAGTTGTATTAATCACAAATACTGGACAACATGGACATCTCATAGTATGGAACACAACCTGACTATTGGTTTATCCTCGGAGAAATGATTAATGAAAAATTGCATTACCTTTTTCCTATTTGCTCTATAATCGTTACCCACTGCTGCAGGAGAATCGGTTGCAAGCTTGTAATTAGGTAGCTGCTCGTAAACATCTTCTAAAAAGTATGTTGTCACAGGAAAGGTCCGCCCTCTTGCCGATATGACGGGACAGTTACCGAAGTAACTTGAGAATAAGTTCGAGTCCAGAGTTGCGGACCTGTTTCGTAAGAGAAAGTCACACCAGACCAAATCATTCATTTTCCGTGAGATACGATTTTTGAGTAAAGAAACTTCCTATGAAAGTTAATCGCAGCAGAAAAAAGAGGTGGAAGACATTCTCACTATGAGCGATTTTAATATTACAATGAGACCTAAGCTAGGATTCCGGATCCTAATCTACGAAGGCATAGAAAAAGAAACTCAAGAAACATACATGAGTATAAGCTTCAAAGGGAAACCACTTTCTCGTCTTCTCTCCAACAGATCCTTCAATATGACTAATAGAAAATCACCCTGCAAACAAGCAGCAGCAAAAATCAATGAAGATGACTGCTTAGTAGGTACGTGTAACAACCAATCCGTCCTGAAGCAAGGAAGTAATCGTTGATGACAGCACATTCATATTATACACACGTACTTTTCTGATAGTTTAGAAAATGTACCAAAACTGTGCGTTCGTGGACCTCGTCCACGATAATATGTGAAATTTCACTCAAATCTCTGTCACCCTGTTGTACATCAGAAAGTAACACATCGCAATGATATAAGACACTGATTCATTGCTCCGATTTCGTGGTGGCGAAGGACAGGTGCGAATAAAAAAACAGAAACCAATCACTAGGACAAGGCTGAATTTAAGAGAACTTTAGAGGGGTCTGAATGGCTAAGAAGACCTTCAAAGTACCAATCCTTCACGGCATCCATAAAAAAGCACTGGTGTAAAATAAGAAGGGCACAACGCCAATCAAATTAGGATAATCAGCAAATATGGTTTCGAAATAGAAGTAGCCGAAAGAACTCACAGCTAGTCGTCGGAGTAGAATACCAGTCGTGCAAAACATAAGCTTGGTCCCTTGATGCCTTCAGCAAGCCAAGATAGAAAATAAACTTTCTTAGCATTGAACTACACGATTTATCGCACACCATAACTCTATTACATCACCTTAAATGAACTACTGCAATAGACATAGACCTGAAATTCTTTATACGCAGAACTCTCATAATAGAGTCCTATAGTAGCGCATTTCAATGAGGCAACTAAAGAGGATTAAAATGGGTTGCGTATTATATTAAACAATGTTGTCTGCGTTCGTCAATTTCCACTTCTTCAAACACTCAGAGTTGGTTTATAATTAACTCATGAAGCTCATTCCAGCTCAAGAGAACCTGTCCTTTGTAGCAATGGACCCTCTAAACATTTGGTTTGCTAACAGCTAAGATGCCCAACATTTAATTTTTCACTTTCATAGTGCCGCGAGGAAAACATAAATCTGATCCAAGAGGAACAGATGCTTTAGTGTTAGAATAAAACAAGAATCAAATCAATAACAATTAACCTTTATATCAGAAGAAGCATTACCAGGCTGCATCGAGGCGAACTTGATATCCAACGAGTGATTTGCTATTGCCAGGAGGCGGATCACACCGTTCCACAGCCACCCTTTCAGCAACTGAAATTGCCTGACCAGCACGCAACATTTCTAATGTAAGGGCGGCAACGAAGTACATTACGGCACCGAAATACGTTCCTTGACTCGAAAGATTATAATACAACCAATAAAGAAACAAAGATTGCAAATATTCAAAATACGAATCATTATTGCTGTGAAGGTGGCAGAGGCAGAGGTCACTGTGGATGAGTCTGGTTAACTCACAACAACCTTTGTTATACACATGTAAGAATAGCTGAAGTTGGCATGAGATAAGGAAACTTACAGCAATTCGTCGTGGTTGAGTGCACACAATGTTGCAGAAGCCACCACGTCCGGCGGATATCATTTCGTCCAGTATGAATTGTGGCACCTGTTCAGAATACCCCTCGCATCAGCCTGGCACAGAACAGAACGGTAACATCTAAATTTGTATGCTAAGAATTAATATACCTGGGTTGTCTTGCCACACCCTGTTTCGCCACCGACCACAACAACTTCGTTGTCTCTCACTTTCGCGAGTAAGTCACTTTTGACATCAGCCATTGGTAAGCCCGCTCTGGATTTCAGCATATCCTGTTGACATTACAGATACAATCAAGCACTATATATCATGTATAGCAAAAACATGGAGGTACTTAAAAAACAGACTATATTGTTTCTCTAAAACATTAAAAAGCATCCCTCAGCATCCCAGTTCGAGGAGACATCGAGAGATTGTGAAACAAGGGGGTCCTCAACTAAGAAAAATCATTTTCAAGAGGATTAAATACCTGATATTCCTGGGACTGCAACTTCTGGTCTCTTTCTCGTAGAAGACGAATGCTTTCAGAGTCTTTCCTCGACTTACGCTCTATGCAACCAAACAAGGCGAAGGAATTAAAAACATATAAAACATGTTTCCCAATATAGCATTCAAATCATGGCAAGTTAAAAGCCTAGGTGCGTTTAAAGAACCTAAAAGGTGTCAAAACTAGCAATGGATTGACTATTCCTCTAACCCAGCATGAAAGCATGGACAAATCATTCATAATGCTTCAACTTGACTCGATTTGGTACCAGCATAAAGCTGGAGCGAAAATTACCATTATTTCTTAATTCCTTGCGCTCTGAGTTCTCCTCCTTCTGTTCGCTCAATGTTTGCACTGGAGAGTCATCCACCTTACTGTCCACAGATGTAGAAACATCATTGGCTTTGCTAGTGTTTACCAAAGACTCGACAAATGCAATCCTCTTCCCAACTTGCTCCTTCACATCTTGAGTTTTTGCATTTTGACCTTCCACAGTTCAATAAGAAGTTAGTACGGAATTAGACAATTAGAAGACGTGCAAGGAAACAATGTAGCACGGTACAATCTGAAAACCTTAATTTGCTGAGGGCAAATCTAGGGTGTAAAAAGAAACCGAGATGGGTAACATACAACTTTTGTCTGAAAGAGAGCAGAAAGTGGGCTTTATCGACAACAACCTTCAGCAAGCCACTGCATGCACATGGTACGGTAAGGCTCTGGTAAGTTGCGATACAGCGGCAGCTCAGGAAAGAGCCAGAATAATGCCCTCGTGGCGACTGCGTTCTGTGCTTCCTGTAATTAGAAAAATGTTATGTAATGCCCTCAGGACCTTAAATAAAAATGACAACAAGATGCAAACTGAAGCTCATCTACGTAAAACAACTATGGCAAAACGAGTGCATTAGTCATAACTAAGGCATGTAGCCGTAAGAAAGATACCGCAATAGAATTGAAACGATCTTCTTCCTCGGGTAGCCTAATAGTGACAGGTCCTCCCACGACTTTGTTCTTTTTACGACCAGTAGTGGTTTGGACAACGGTGACTGAGTAGCAGAATTGTGAATATTGTCCTGGGAATTTGTCGTATTTGGGAGAAGGCCACCCATTTTTCTGACAATGCTGCTGCAACACTGCCTTTGGTAGCCTCTGCTGCTCTCCCTGTCACAGATGACAAAACATTTCTGTCACATGTGCAATTATAAGATTCATGAAGACATGTGAGAAAGAAGGTCCTTATATAAACCTTGAAGACTGGAAGAAGCAGTGATTAGAACCTGAAGAGCAGATTTGCTTCCTTTCTTGGTTGCTGCGACTTTCTTATTAGTTGGTGCGTCACCATAACTTCCCCATGCAGTGATTTTCTCTCGCTTCTGCATCTGCACCACACTTTGAGGCAAACTCTGATCCGACGCTCCCTCTTCATCGAACATCCCGAAAAGCCCTACACCTTCGTCGACTGGCTCAGAGACATTCTCTTTGTCAATTGATTGTGCGATGCTCGACTTTTCAGGAATTCGTTCAACCGCTTGGCTCTCAGCACCACTTCCTTGAAGTTCATCTATACCTACAGAAGCAAACCAGTGAAGATGAAACAAACATCAATGTGACTTGAAGTATCATCCCAGTGACAACTAGCGAATAAATTTCTGCTGCATACCATTGTCCACAAAGTTCTTCGCGGGGCCATCTTTGAGAGACAGCTCTTCGAGCTGATTTTCTTCATGAGACATTCCAAATGGGCTTGCTTCAGGAACTTCCCATGATGCAGGAACATTCTGATTGCGAGACACAGCAGCATCTGCATAGCTTCGCACCTGTGAGCGGGCAGGTATATCATAATCTTTTTCTGATAAACCTGCAGATAACACCAATGTCTGTCACTCGTAGCGTAGATATTCAAAAAATATTTCCAAATCAAAGACCGAGAGATTAAGCAAAAAAAGTGTCATCAGCCTGGCATAAACTAGAGAATTTCAAATCAATCGAAATTAGAATCGAAACATTGACTGTACAAAGCACATAATATCGACCAATAAGGTCCACAGGTGAGGGCGAAATGGATGTTAGACATCGTAGCCAGTAGCAGATAGACGAGACGCCAACTTAGTACAATGATATTCTCCACAGTGCCGGTATCACAATCAAAATATATCCAGAACGTCTTCAGCTACTAAACTGTCTTCAAAAGTGATAACAGACCTAAAGATGTGAGCTCGGATTTAAGCTCACGAATAAGCCGGCCTGCAGCTGCCTGACTCTCTTTGCTTCCTCTCGCTTTTGCATCTGAAGCTGCTTGCTTTGCAGCTTGGTACCTTGCCACAGTAGCTTTGGCCCTTGCTTCTGGGTCAGCAGCCTGCAACGCAGGCCACTGTCCTACAAAGGTTTAATCGTCTATCAAACTTCGTCAATCGTTACACATTGTATCTATCGCATCTTGATGCGGCAGCCAAAGAACCATTATTGAGCAAACCAAGAGAACATCCTGGAGGAATAATACACGCATCCAGGAATCTAAGCACATCGGTACGAAATCAGTTCAGATGTCATCATAAGAACTGACAACAATTTCCATACATTTTGAGCCTGTTGTAGCTTGGGCCGATCTTGCTCACCAGGGCCTCCCCACACCTGATCAAGAAGCCATCAGATTTGGATGGAAATGACAAGGTGGGTCGATATATCTTATCTCTACAATACGATCACAAGAGGGCACACTACAACCACAATAGTTCAAGACTATTGTAACGATTAAAGTACATACATAGAGGGCCAATATTTATAAGACAAAAGTATGTATCCAGAGTACCTCCCAATTCAAGTCATCCTCAGAATCCTCCTCCAACTCTTCCTCCTCAGAGTCCTGCAATGCCAACCCAAATCAGAGAAAAAACGATATTCACCACCGATGGGCAGTTTGACAATCAATAACACAATTCACAAATGACTGTAAATCTGGAACCACAGAGAAAGAATACCTCAGCTTGTTGGGCCATGTACCGCTTGATCCAGTCCGCTTGCTCTGCTTTCACCTCACTCTCAGATTTCTTAGGTTTCTGGACCTTCACAATCGAAGGCACATCCTTCGGACTTTCAACTTTCCTCTCAACGTAGGTCCAGTTGGGTCGCGCAACAGCCAGCACTTGTGCTTGTCCACCTAGAAACGACGGCATGAGCATTTCCATGACCATTTTCACAATGATCCTTCAGGCCTCGCTGCAGATGGGCATGAGATGCAACAGTATAGAATCCCAGTATACAACAGTACAGGAAACTATTCAGCACAACCAAACTCCCGATCATGAGTTGTTGAATACCTAGAAACAGCTAACGATCGCATGAAAATGAACTTAAGTAAATACCTTCCGGGTTTGCGACTTGAATACCACTGCTGAATTTAGAAGGCAGCTCATTAGGGGGCAAATTCAAGCACAGCCAGTCAAGAGCAGCCTCTAAAGTTGCACCACCCTAATCATACAAGAAACAAAATTTTAGTGAATCGAATGATCGAAGCTCCTTGGAGCCTTGGAGAGATAGAGAGCTGCATGAATACTCCGATGCAACAAAATGCAGGGCACTAATCACCTACATGCTTGACATCACTACAGAAAGTGGCACGCAAATTTTCCGAAGATCGTTACTTTGTCCACTTCTGTGATATCCAATAACCTGACCTTTCAATATTGAAATTTCTATGCTTCTATTCCAAACCCTAATTCTTCAAAAAGACATGACCTGCACGATTATTATAACGCACACAATCGCCATATTTTCAAACCAATGTCACCAACAGCGAATGTTTCATACACAACAATCGCAATTGACACAGAAAGTGGCAAGCAAATCTTCCAAGCACTGTTATTTTGTCCATATCTTTAGATTACAATCGAAATTCCTTTGCTTCTATTCCAAACCCCAAGTTCTTCAAAAAAAAGCGAGTAGCACAAACATAATAAAAAAACGAGAATCAACTTTTCAAATGAATTTCACCAATTTGAACAGGATCGAGTCCTTCACGACGAATCCTCCACACACAACAATTAGAAATGGAAATTGATAGAACTAAGTACCAAGGGAAGCTTCGAAAGCGCGGTTTCACACTGCGAACTCGTGAATCCTTCAGCAACGAGCTGATCATAAATGTTCTTAAGAACCTTCACAGCCTGTTTCTTCTGCCTTTCGGTGAGCGATTCCTCGGGTACTTGTGGCTGATTACCACCTCCCGAATTCAACAGCAATCTGCGCAACCGAACCTCATTCTCGGACGACAGGTTTACCCGTGCGGCTCCCCGACTGGCGCCTTGGTTCCCAGCAGTAGCAGCTTTCGCGCCTTTGCTGGATTCAGCTGCCTTGCCAGTGCTTTTCGCCTTCGATTTCTTCGGAGGCATCTTGTCTAATCCTTGCTCTTCTCTCACCTCACGAGCATTCTCTAAAACCCTAAACCTTAGACCTGAAATCGATCGATGATGAGTCAAAATTCAGATGCAAAACACAGGATGAGTCGAAATGCAAATGCTGAATTTGCAATAGAATCCGCTGATTCCGCTCACACAATTGCGACGTCCGTGGAAAGCATTGCACAACCAAAATTCAGCTGCACTCGTCGATTTCAAGGGCAAAATTGAAGACTATGCTCCTTCTTCTCTAATTTAGGGTTTCCGTCACATTCAAGACCATATGTCATTTCCGGCATTAGTCAGATTAGTGCAAGTAAGGTAACTAACTTACACCTAATATCGCACAATTCAACAATTCAACATGGTTACCATTATTATATTGAAATTTTCTTTGTGGAATCTTGGTGGTAGTCAAAAGTAGATTTTTGATTCTAGATTTTAAATGCATTTTTTGAATATCTTATAAATAAACTAAGAATATTTAAAATACTGAAAATAATGTTGAAGGTAACCAATTGTAGACTTTCATGGCTACCATAGTGGAAGTACATATTAGGCAAGAATCTAAATTGTATAATTTTAGATGGTGGTCAAAATTAGGTGAAGTTATCCTAGTGCAACCAATACTAATTGTTTGATATCATATTCTTTTAGTAGAATAAATTTTGTTTCTACTACTAGCAAGACAAAAACTATTTCCAAAATTTTAATGGCTTTTGGGCAAAAAAGATATTCCTTTCTTCTCTCTACAATTACTAAACAAAGAAAAAGAAAAAGACTTCTAGTAGAAAATGCAATATAAAAAAATTAGTGGACCTCACACAAATACCTATATTGAATTAAAATGAGTACCAAGCTATTGTAAATATATTGGGAAAAAAATCTCATTTAAAAAAATACAAATTTCATTCTTAGAGGTTAATAAATGGAATTGGGGCTTGGTACTGCATAATATTTAGTAGCCTCTATATTGCCTTCCTTTCATACAACTTGCTAATCACATTGAGTCTCCACCGATCCACTTAGCTATTATTGGGTGTGGATATGAAGCTTGTTATTATATGCATGTAGGATCATAAGCTCATGAGCCTAGCAATCTGAACATATATGTTATAGGTGTCTATACTATACATAAACACCTTCCATGATTATAATTTAACCATGTTACAAATACCTATATTATAGGTGTTCTATTAAAAACACCTTCAATGATTGTAGGGTATCTACTTACATGTAGGCTCAAGGCACTAATTTCTAACATTTCTATATTCACTCACTAACATTGTTGGTAGAATATTCTATACTAACTACTACAAAGTCAAGGTAGTGATAATGCATGCTACTAATTTTATGTTTTAAACATTACAATATGTCCCTCATTATGAAAATTTAGATACAAAAATTTAAATGACCAAATTCTTCTCTTATACTTATAATTATTATTCTACTAATATCAATGAGAATTATTTTAATTAATAAATATTATCAATCATAGATCTCAAAATGGCACTATAAAGTGTGTGCACCCCCCACATCACTACTTTTTGCAATAAAGCAATTGCAAAAGCTAATTAGATTTTGTGTGAAGGAATACCATGCTTTTTCAACAAATTAAAGAAGATGCTTTATATCCAAATGGTAAGGAAATTCACTTTTAAAGATATTCATATATTAAATACTATAAATGTTAAATGAATGACACTTGTTCAATAACTATTCTAATTCAATGGCTTATATGAAGTGCTTTCTAGCTTGCTAGTGAATAGAAAGTTACAACCTTCTATTCAATGTGAATTCTTTGATCAACCAAAATCCACTTAAACTCTAAAATGATGGGTTGGTCACTATGAATATCATCTTTTTTGGTCCCATTTGAATCATTTGCTTAAAAATAAACCAAGAACACTCATTGAAGGTCAAACTACTTTACAAGACCTCTACTTTTCACATAAAAATTCCAAGGATGAACATCTATACTTCTTTCTTACATAGAAGGGTTCTTTATCATCCATTAGACAATTTTAAGCGGATTTATTGTTACAAGGTTAATGTTCTTTAAAGCAACTTGACATTGTTTCTAATAGCCTTCAAAAGACTCAGAAAGATTATTTAGTCCACAACCTCAAAGACAAACAATTTAATGAGACACATATGACAAAAAAGAAAATCTCAAATTTCACAATGCATTAAAATAATGTTCAAAGTCCAACATAGAATCTACAATTTGTGAAGACAATTAAGCGAACTTGTACATCAATGTAAACTTGAAACCCAAATTCAACATAAAATTCAAACTTACATAATCATTACATGTGTTTTGGAGGATCTGGAAGGTTACTTGGGCCTGTTCTCGATAGTATTCCCCCAACAGTCTAGAAACGGTTGCTATAAGAATTTTAAATTTTAAATTTTAAAATGCCAAAAAAAAAATGTGGCAGTCGCTACCCCACATTACGCAGCTGCTGCTGGACAATACAGAGAATCTAGGAACTCAGATGAATGTAGGGGAACTCACAGCCCTCTCGGAGTTTGAAATCTCATCTAATGATTTTAATAAAACAATGGTACACTCCTGTCTTTTAGAGTTGAATCAAAGTGTATAATGTTGGTTTGCTACAACATTGTTTGCAAGGTCTTAGTCTTAAGTAGTGAATCTCTAGCTTGATATATTTTCCATTTTCAACTCCATGAGCTAAATAATTGAAGTTTGTGAGAATGTAGCAATTTTTCAGTTCATGAATCTGATTGCCATTTGACAGAAGCTAAAGAATTAGGGGCACTTCACACATGGGCCGACCAAGTCAAGAGGCCGTGGGAGTTCATGGCCAAACTTTGGTCAAGAGTCCGTCGTGAGGCCATTGCTACTTAGGAGCTTGGGCTTCCATGTAGGCACTTTGGAGGGTGACAGACTTTGGATTGTGCCGCTTTGTGTGAAGGGTCGAGAGGCCAAAGTCGGGGTTTTCTGAAATTTGATTGGTGGAGGCCAACGGACTCTCAACCTTGGGCCTATGTGTGAAGCGGCCCTTAGAGAAGTTCAAAGTTCAGTTGCAGTTTCTGTCTGTTTGGGTGCCTTTCTGTTTGCACAATTCTGCAAGCAATTCCCTGTAAATTCTGCATTTGTTTATAGATAAATCTGCCACCCAATTTATAAATTGATGCATAAATTTGAACCATCAAGGAAGTCTGTAGAATTCGTAGTGCATGTGTATGGTTTGGCTCCATCAATTAACTTACGGTGCTTGTGATTAGTTCTTCAATGTTGAACACCTTGATTCTTCGACTTAAGTTTCCACAGTCCTATGAACCAGAAAATTCTCTTCGTACAGTGCGATCTGTGGAAAGTTCAAGTTTTACTCGTGGTCACGGAAGGGAATCACATAATAATTAAGGTGTGTTTTTATTTGGTGTTAAAGAGTGTTGTTATCAAGGGTCTTAGGAACAAATGTAGACCTACTTTTGGACTGGGTTTTTCATTCCAAACATCATCCCTAACACTAAGTGCGAACATACCTTTAAAATTGATTTGGCTGTGAGGTTTCAGTTACGGAATATGTGAATTTAGTGAAGTGAAATGAGGTTTTAGTTGGGTGATTGAACATTTGGAGGAGTTCAATCTAAGTCAAAGTCGGTGTAATTGAAGTTAGAGTCTATTGGTTGTCACTGAATCTGGTATTTTGAATTGTATCAATTCCACTTAAAACTACCATATCAATAAACAAGAGGTAGTGTAATCATGTGGCCCTTGACCCCTAAAGGATGAGGCATTCAAACCTAGAACAACAAATGAACTAGCAAACACAAATTTTCAACACGCAAAAATGGGTTCTTTCATCCAATAATTTTTTTGAAGATTCTTGTGTTAGTTCTTTAACATTTCCACAATAGAGATTCTAAAGACTCTGACATTTCTTCAATATAAAATTTGAAGACTTTGCTTTGCAAATATTCTATAATTCAATGATTACTGGTAGGTCTAGCCTCAGAAAGTAACCCTTTCACGTCAAAAAAATGACCCTCAGTAAAAAACAAGCAAAAGAATAAAATAACAATTTTAAAAAATCACTATGATTAGAGTTTAATATTTTAAACGTCAAGGAAAAAAATTAGTCAAGATTACAAATATTCAATCTACAATTGACTATAGAAGGAATTATCAACTTTTGGCTTCAAATTTTGTTGAAAAATATTAGTTTGTGACCTAGTTGATCAACCCTAAATGAAAGTGATCTAAAGTAAGTGTTTAAGTCATTGTGGGCAATATTGCAATGGTGTTGTACATTCAAGTTTTGAAATGTATACCAATAATTTGATTTTGCCCACATTGGACTTACTTCCATTTCGCTCACAATGGACTCACTTACCTTAATATGTCCATATTTTACAACTTCTATTTGAGAGTTATCATTAAATTATTATTCAAAGTTGCATTTTTTAACTCCTAAATGACCACTACATTTAGAAGTCCAAAACTAAGGTAAAAGTACCTATTTTAGATAGGTCCCCTGTAATTGCATCATAGACTAACCTATTGTAGACAATAGTTGAATGTAGTGGTCATTGAAAAATATTCTTGGTTTGTACTTTCTAGTCCATTCATCACTCTTCTTTATTGGCCTAGGGAGAGGTGCCAAAGCTAACCACAATAGGTGAGTCTAGGAAACTGGAATGGGTTCGGATGCAAAATCCACTTTTAAATTCAATGAAATATTTATTTTTGGAGAGAAAATTTCGGTTTTTTTGGCATTCTTCCACAACCTTATTTCTACACACACTGAACTCAATTCCTCATGACTTTCCCACATCATCCAATCTGAAATACTTAAGTTATCCAAAATAGGTACTTCTACCTTACTTCAAAATACTCATGCCCAAATCAAGGACAAATTCTTCATCAATATTTATATTTTAATGAATTTAATCATATGATCCTTGGTTAATTTATTCAAATACATTGTCCCCACTCATTTTAGAATGAATAGCCCCACCAATTGCAAGTTCAATGGGCCTAAACTCCAAAATGTAGGCCTCTCTAGCTCTTCTAGAAGGTGAAGTTTTGTTTTCCAACATTAAAAAAAAAAGTCCTATAATTTGTGCTATTTAGTCAATACTTTGGAAAATGAATTGAAAACATACACAAAAAAATTCAACCCAAAATACTTTCATATTCATCTTTAAAAAATTTATAAAGTAGAAGGTAGTACTTAATGAGAAAAAACTAATTTACTACTTTTACAAGAAACTGAAAATTCTTAATTCTAATGGTGAGAATGTTCTATGAACCTCTAAATGCCTAAACATGTTTTTATGGTAACATGGAAATTTTGGGTAGCTCACTACGAATGGAGTACTTACTTATTTTCTTTGAAAATTTAAAATGACATGTGCTCAAAGAGTAGCTTTAAGACCAACAATTTTCATAACTTTTGACTACATGGTTAAGAAGTTATTGTATGACATGTACTTTTCATTGCTCGACGGGTAGCCTAGGTGACAAATAAAACTTTTAAAATTATTATTTTTTAAATTAAAATTTATAATTGGTTCTCTAGATTTATATATACTTGGAAAGCTTTGAATCACTCCATTTTGATCAATGAGTCAAAAGATATGAGGAGTTTTAGTTTGTGGGAGTTTGCGAGTTGTTATTGAATCTCTACTCTAAGACAAACTTCGAAGTCCTTTATTTAACTCAATTTTCAATATGTTGGAATTGGCATTATTCAATTTTGTGAATAAATTGTTAACAATATAGTATTTTGAATCATACTACTCCTTTCTACTTACTATTTTTTTTTCCTATATGTTGTATGATTTCAAATGATCTAAAAATTTTCAAACATGTAGCCAACTTGAATTGAAAAAAGAATTCAAAGAGTAACCACCATTTTGGACATTTTTTCATACAAATGTGACATTTTGAAGTGTAGCTGCCTAGATTTTTGCAAGGCCAAAAAAAAGAAATTTGTTACATTAAATGCTAATATCTTGCAATCTACATTGTAGAAATTTTTGAAATTTTTTGGACATCTTTTCAAACTAGCATACTACAAGATCCTATGGTTTTATTTGTCCAAAAATGGTTTTTTTCTAGAGTTTGATACTTATACTACAAATGGGAGTTTGGGAGTAGTTTTGGTGAAAACATAATCAAAATCATTTAGGGGTTAAACAATTAGTATATTTTATGTTTATTTAAAAAAATTTAAAATTGAGAGAAAAAGGCAACTAAGAAATTCACTAGTTTGTCTACCTTGGTGTCGAGGGAAATTGCCATGTCATCATTGATTTTGGATTTTGTCTGGCTTTGCACTAGGAACCAGATATTTGGTGGAATTCTATTTGTCAAAGCTCCTTTGAAGTTGTATAATTGTTCCATGGAATCTCCTTTACAACTTCTTTCTTCTAAAACAAACCCATTTTGTCCACTAGACAAAATTGGGGATCACCTCCCAATTTGATCTTGAACTTATCCACTACAAGTGTGGTTTCATCTTGAGTTTGGGGAGAGTAGGTGATGGCATGGTATTACCTTCAAGTTCGTCTAATGTGAATGTTGTAGTGGACAAACCCAATCTTTGGCAAATGAAAATTCTTATTACATTGTTCAATGGTATTGAACATCTTGGTCTAAACTGAGCCTGAATCCTAGCATGTCATGCAGTGGCCCTTCAAATTCAAGCACATCTAGTGGCTACAATTTATGGGAATTTGGTGAGCAAGGGTAGGAGAGAAGAATTTTGAGGGCTCTTCCAAAATAGATGTTAAATTTTAGCATGTCAAATTTGGCAATTGTGGATACAAATGCTCTACAACAAAGAGTTTCCTCATCCTTGCATTAACTATTTTTATTTTTATTTTTCTCTTTGTGCCCTCAATTTGACACTCATATTTCACATAATTGGATTTGAAGAGCCCTCTAATTTAGAGCATTTGCACCCTTGCACAACAAATGTGTTTATCAAATATTTAATGAATCAATCACAAATATGGTCTTTTTAAAGGTACTCCTAGGACCTAATATGAACAAATTAGATTATCATGTATGCCAATATACCACAATGATTGGAGTTCCTCTTTCTCTCAATCAATCACAAGTAATATGGATAAAGCTTACTGAATTTGAACTGTCATTATTTGAGACCAAGGCCTCGGAGCAAATTTTGAAGGATCTAGAAGACTTTTCATCTATATTGAATATGACATTTACATCCATTTTGAACACCTCGTGCAAGAATTTGGATGCCATGAATGAGATGAAGAACAATGTAAATGTCTAAAGAGTAGTGCTTGGAGTGTCCTTTAATGGCAAGATTTTAGAGCTTTGTCCAAATTTATAAAACCTTAGGAAAGATTTAGGAACTTATTATTTATTATTTTGGAGATTTTGAATTCATTTTATAAATAAAACAAAAACTAACTACCTAAGAGAGGTCATGAAATACAAAATCAAATAGTATTTTTGAATGGAAAGAGAGGGTGTCTTTCTACAAAGCGAGATTTGATAAACATCTTTGAAACAAGTTTCTATTTGTGTTGCAGTGGCCCACAAATACATAGGCAAAGTTTCATTCAAAATGTTCTCCAATGAAAAGAGCCTTCATTCATGGAAAAGGGGCTATGCCTTGAAGTTCAAGACTATTATGTAACCACTTCAAAATAAAAGGCGTTTTTTTAATTCAATCCTCCCAATATAATGAAGGAAATGAACTCCCTCTATAGTGAATGCTTGTAAGGTAACATCATCTAATTGGGGCCCCTTTCAAAACCAACTATACACACCCTAGTACAAATTTTTGTCTACAATGTACATCCTTTATTCATGAGAACACAGAAGCTCATTTGGATACACTTATGTTCAAAACAATGTTTGGAAGAAACTAGCATCTAGTTCAAAGTTAGCCACCAATGGAATTGGAAAAAAACCTAGTTGCAATTTGAAAACGTAGGCAAAACCCCACATGACAATGTTTGTAAAATTTATACTTAAAATTTTAAAAAAATAGAGAAAATAACCAGACTTGACTCTTGAAAACCCAGTTCAGCACGAGAATTAAAGGAAAATAGATGATAAAACTCAAAAAAATCCCAAGCATTGGTTCAACACTTTGAAAATCAATAGTTCATTCATTTGGTATCCAACTAAAGCATTCTATGAGACTCTAGAAATCCCCTTAACTTAATTTGACTACCAACACCAAACGCACAAATAAAAAACTTTTTCTATATAACAATGGAAAAATGAGATGAAGATTTCATTGCAAGAGATAAAGCACGTCTAAGGCTTGCGAAGTCCATTACCTCAGAGCTGGCAATGCCCTAAACAAAACCAGACTCCACTCACAGACGTAAACACTCCGAAATTTCATAGAACCAATTTCCTCGCAACGGCCACCGCGCATAACGTCAGTATTACTAAACCTGGAATCAATTCCACGACCTCACTTTGAGGCGGAATTACAGTAACGTAATCAACAGTAATCTTCCGTCACTCTTCAGGTAGCCTCCACGTTTGGCATCTGGTCAGAAATCCTCCACAGGAACCGGACCTGAAATCAATATTCCTCATTAAGCTTGAGTTAAAAAAATTCTGAAACGGTGGTCAGGAAAAGGAACTGAAAGCATATTTCAAGTCTACAAAGATGTCCTGATTGGGATCATTTCTCCTCTCCGTCCCTTGACTCGTGTTCAACAGCAATTAGGTCATGCAGAATTGGCAGCTGGAGCCTGCTTTGAGCGTCAATTGGGTGTCAATTGGGTGTCAATTGGGTGTCAATCTGGCGTTAATCCCGGAGCGGAGTCCCTGACGGACGGCGACGGAGTCACGGAGACTCGGAGAGTGAGGAAGGTGCGCATTTGGGTTCCTGGAAATGACGGATCCAGATGCGCCTCGTGGAACTTTGCAATTGGGTTGTGATAAATGACTTTGTTTGTGATGGTGGATAATAGTTTTAATATGATTGTTACATTCTATTTTGGGTACAAACTGAAATCAATGGTCCAGTTGCAAGGAAATTTGGTGATTTTTGTTTTGTGGGCTGAAATCAATGGTCCAATTGCAAGGAAATTTGGTGATTTTGGTTTTGTGGACTGAGAGTGACTGACCTACTACTACTACAATTAGCGAATCTCCAGCTTCTGATGATGGACAAGAGGAGCCAGCTGGTGGTGACCCATCTCCAGTTGGACGACGACGGAGCTAATCGGGGCTGACGGACGCCGCTGACGGACTCTTCGAAAAGGCGGGTTTGGATTGACTTTTGAAATTGCAAGACTACAAGTGTGGATTGCGCCATCTTTGTGGAACTGGAGTGCACACCCTACTTCGTTGGCTGTAAATCCTGAGAATCTTCCGTGTGTCCACTTCTGATTGAACATCCCAAGTTGGGAATTTGATGTGGGAAGTGCATTTGGAATTTAGAATTCTGGAATTTGTTTCATGAACACAATGGAATTAGAGAGGTAAGCATATCCTTCATGGATTGTATTCCGAATTGAGTTTATGTATACATTGGTTTAATATTTTGATCCCTGAAATGCAAAGGCAATTGGGGACAAGGTAAACATTGGGTATTCTGACTTTAGATGTATATCTGTGTTGGTGTGAAGCAAGCCTTTATAGGGCATTTGCAATCAATGAATGAACAATTTTGGTCATTTTTAGAAAAATGTAGGCTAGTCCTTTTGATTTGAATTGTTCCTACTAGGTAATGATTTGCAAATCTTTATAAGTCAAGAGCCACAAATGTAAGTATATAAAATTGGGCATACAAACTACTTCAAAGAAAAGAGAATGTGAGTTAACTTCAACAATTAATTATAGTAAATTTTGCAAACCAAGAAAAATCACTAAAAACAAGTCCCAAGATATGAACAAGTAGAAGAGGAAAAAAAAAAGACCCACAATGAAACATAACCGTGATTTGTCCTTTTAAAATAACTTTGTACATTATACCAATGAAAATAAACAACTACTCTATAGGACACTCTGCCCTTGTAGTAGTATTTTTCTTTTCAAGAAAAATTCTCTTCAAACTTCCTCAAACATTGCTTACATGAAGAAATCTATTCAATAAGAATATTTTCCATGTTCCCCTAGACCCAACAGATTAAAGAATGTCCCAATTTCATGCTTGAATCACAATGGCCACAAACCTACGCACATTTACAAAGTGTACGGCATTTACAAGAGTACCTCATCTTTTATGAATGCAGACTCCAAAGCCAACAAAAGTCACAAAAGTCACGTCACTACGTTTTGTTAGCTCCGCCAGGGACATTGACAGACCACGAGTATGATGAGCTTGACCTTCGACGGCACCGGCCAGTTGAAGGTCAATTTCAGGTACACTGCCACAGTATTTCCACGTGAAGATCTGTGCAAAACAATGCCAAATTCGAAGGGAAAAAAAACAACCCAATAAGATATTCAAGTCCCAATCGGTGGTCTCATCACCTAAACTTACGTTGACTTCAACTATTGTATATAATGAAAACAAATTTCAAGGAACCTTCATCGATCACAGGTATATTCACTATCTCGATGCTTGACTAGCTTGATCCAGCGAACAATGCCGGAACAATATCCGCTGTCAAGACACTTGTTTTTTTTTTGGTTTTTGTTTTGACACGGGAATTTATTGCATAAAGTAAATTACAGAGCACCAGCCGCTGTCAATACACTTGATTATATACTCCTAAACAAAGTCGGGTAGCCTGTCACTTTGTAAGAACTGTGTGCGCCGGGCTACGGACGGACGGATCGAATTGAATTGAAGTCAACCAGCAAACAGAGTTCACTGCAATCCGGAGTTCGATCACTCAGGCATCGTTCGATCACAATTGCTGCACAGCGCTTGTTCCTCATTGGTGTGGGTTGGCAGGAAATCCCCTGTTTTCTTGTTCCTCCGCTTGACTTTCACGACCCCATGCATGCCAAGTTGTGAACTGGCATCACAGGAAATCGTCATCTGAAATATATCGCCAGAGACGACGGAGCTTCATCGGGTATTCCCTGGAAAATTCGCTCTGATCAAAGATCGATGACGGAGTGGAAAGGTTTATGGTTGACGTACGTTAGGGTGCACCGGTGCAGAACATTGTTTACCAAAGGAGGCAGGGATCTCTTCTGCATCCTTGACAAAATGGGACCGCTACAGTGAACGAAATTGTCTTACTATTATTACTATTGATGGCTCCTCAACCAACCCCAGTCGCTGACTTAAGTCCTTATTACAGGGTATCTAGCAAAGTATAATACCTTCCACCGTATGGGGGAGGAGGATCATTGCCTTGTTATACAATGTTATGGAGAAGTGTGACTAAAAAGGTTCAGAACAATAGTCCTGACACCTCTTGAAATTGCCTCAAGCATCGGAGGAGCTTGATTTTGAAGAAATCTGGGGGATATAGCTGATCTCTGATACTTCAATACAGTCTAACTTGGAGGTATCGATCGATTTCGTTTCCTACATGAGATGCATGATCTTATTTTCAAGCGAAGATTTGTAATGTCAGGGGGAAATGTGGTGAGCTGTGGACTTTGGGATCATGCTCTGGCGCTTCTTGCAAGGACACAAGGACTGCAGTCACTGCCCAAGGAGGCAAGAACATAACTTACCGGTGACTTTCAAGCCCCAATGACAGACGGAGTTTTTTAAAAGGGCGAACAGTCCGAGGTCGGGAAATTTCTTGGAGCTCCTCCGGCTCATTTCCTCCCACGAAAATGGACCCTTTTTTCTCTTTTTTTTTCCTCAATGGTCCGCCAGTAAAGGTACTGTAAACCAGCCTATGACAAGGAAGAATGGCTGATTTGCCTTGTTGACATTTTTGGCATTAAATTTTTTTTTTCCCCCCATATAAAGACAAACACGAGAAATGTAAGGTAGAAACACCCAAAACCGGCCCTTTAAGGAATCCAACATATTTGGAGGCATTTTTTCTTTAAAATAATATTTATGTAGTATTAGCAAGTGAAAAATCATGAATATAAAAAGAAAATTAGATTTTTTGGATGTGCTATGTAACTTCTATGATTTTTCAAAGTTGTGAGTCTCTAGACTACTGGATCTGTCTAGTAGGTGCACCCAAATCTGAACCCTACAAAAATCAATTCTTAACAAATCAGAATTCATAATGTGTCTTTCAAATGTCTCAACCAATAAGACTCAAACATTTAGAGGACACATTCATGTAAATGGAGGGATGCTTTATGGGCACTCTATAGGACAAAGAATAGGGACAGGGATGGGAATGGGTGTTTTCACATTAGACAACAATTGAAATTTTATTATTTTGACAAAGTATATATTTGTTACAAATTTTGGAAGTGTGGTGCCTAATTGGACGAAAACAGTCTCCAAACTAGTACAAAACCACCCAAAAGTATACCCATAATGGTCATCTTACAACCTAAAGAAGTCTCAATATTTCCTAATATGGACACAATATATTATAACATTGCTTATGACATATCAAAGGAATAAAAAAGAAAGTTAACAATTAAAGTTCTTGCAATGAATTTATTTTAATAAGGTAGAAGTTCCTAAAATAGTCACCAATAATTCCATTACCATTACCTAAGGCATTGATTTTGACCATTAACTAACCTAATGAAGTCCTAATCTCATTTATTAGCAAAAGTTTGCCATCGGTTGATGTAAGACTATAATGAATGTTTTTCTACATGTCTACATTGGATAGTTTGCATGTCATGGACTAGTTTACCTTACATCCTCTCAATCACAAATGTGTTAATTTATTTTGTGCAACATTAATTTTTGACCAACCAATTTCTTTCCAAGTGAAATTGCATTGGCACCACCGAAATCATTGGATTCCTACAATATAAATAACAAAAGACTCCAAAGTCAAAGTACTAATTAAAAATTTTAAATGCATCATTAGTAAGAATTAAGCATGAAGGACGTTAAATTGTCCATTTAAAGGTTGACTTGGCCCAACATGGCCTGACAAGGGCTCGACCAGGATGATAGGACTCAGCCAAGTGTACGAGTCCTAGGCCCACACCCCTACAAGACCATGACCCCGCATGACTGCAACTCTAGCAAACTTGAAGACAACCACCACCACCCATATCTTGTGTATAGCGTCAATTTTAGGGTTTAGGATAGTGGTTTAAGTTTTAAGAACTTCTTTTAACTATAAACTAATTTACACGTTCCATATTGTTTGTTTTATCTCTTACCATCCCATGTATATATAATGAGTTGTTTTTTCAATTCAAAATATAAATCACGAATGACTTGTGAAGCAAAATGATTGAAGTAGATGTGATGTCATGCCACATCAACTTCACCTTGTTTCAAACAAATGATTTTAAAAACATCTTGTAGAAAAAGACAAAGTCTAAAAGAACATTTTGTAGTACATTTGAAACAACATTTTCAAAGTTCTTGTAGGATATATAAAAGAAATTGATAACATTGTAACAATTAAAGTGTCCATTTTGCGCATGACCTATAAAACAATAAACTTGCCATGAAATATAGGGTTAAAAGATGGATCTAAATGGTTGCTTAATGTATACATACTACAAAAACTATGAAAAATGTTGTTCCAATTCTACCACAAAATGTTGTTTAAGAAGAACTTGAAAAAAGTTGTTTGGACTTTGTCCTTACCTACAAGACGATTTTAAAAATCATCCATTTGAAATAGGCCCATACTAATGTGGCATGACGTCACATCTACTACTTTGCTTCAAAAGCCATTTATGATATACATTTTGAATTGAAAAGACAACTCATTATATACATATAGGGTGGTAGGAGGTAAAAATAAACAATGTGGGATATGTAAATTAGTTCATAGTTAAAAGACAACTTTAAAACCCTAAATTGATGGTAAAATCCTAAAACCACTGTCATGCACAGGATGTGGGTGGTGGTGATTATCCTCAAGTTTATTAAAGTTGCGGTTTTGTAACTTGCATGTTTGGCGAGGTCCATCATCCTGGCCAGGCCCCTATCAAGCCATGTCAGGCCGGGTCCAACTTTGAATGGACAATTTAACATTCTACATTAAACATTGCATAGTCCTTCACCTTTTGAAGGCTAAAGATCCTTCCAACTCATTGAAGATGGAGTTGGGAATAAAATTGAAAAGTTTCCATGAAATCAAAAGAATTTAGGAATTAAAGTTTTCACCTTCTTCAGATGGTTGTTATGTTGCCCTTGTAAGATATTGCTCCCAATTGATTTATAAATGTTGAAGTTTAGAGAATTTTTCCCTCAAGACGAAGGGCATCCACTAGTGTATTGTTGAAGTCATTGTTTAATTCTTCGAAGGCCAATTGTATGTTGTATAATCCACATTTCTTGTTGTCATGCAATTTAAAGCTTCTACATAATGCTATTCTATATAAAAACAAAACCTTTCACATGACAAGGTACTCACACATTAACACTTTTCAATTTTAGCAAGGGTTCGAAGGTTAGGATAATTCACTTTCAAAGATGGACTTTGGCTAATTGAAGTCCATTAATCCTCTAAAGGAACTTTTGAATCTAGAAGAATGAAATACAATGATGATTTGATGTAACACTTGTTTAAACTGGACCCAAACTTTAACGAAATGATAATTTATCAAACTATTTGAGATTTATTGAATTCTATTGTTGAAAATGAAAATTAAACACATCAAGTGCACATCATTCTTAGACTTTAAGGCAACATATCTTTGTTTTTCATGATTCAAGACTCTTTTCACTATTAAACATGTTGAATGCAAGCTTGCTAATATATTGTGGGCCATTGTGAAACTAATATATACCTATTATAGTAGTACTATATAAAGATCCCTCTACCTTCCCATTTAAGAATGTTATGCAAGATTTGAAAGCTTAAATGCTCCAAATATGATCATTTTCTTCATCATATGCTTTCAAAATTTGTAGATAGTCTAATCATATTAGAATAGATGGATATCTCTATAAATTTAAACAAGATTGGCTAGATATTAGGTAGAATTGACCAAATTTGGAATTGGGAGTTTAAAGATTAAATAAAGGCAAGACATCATTTATATTGTTGTAGCAAGCCTTAAATCATACTAAAAAAGAATGACAAATTTTCAAAGTGAAAACTTCATTAAAAGATAACATGTATTTAGTTATAATTTAGATTCAATAGAATACTCATGGAATCTTAGAGTTTACTTTTAGAAGAATTGAAGAAGTATCCAAAATAGGAGACATCACCTTTACATACATTTAAAATAGTTGGTATCTAGAACTATTTTTCAATAACTATTCATTTACATTGGTGTCACCACTTAAATTCTTCTTCTTTTTAGATCATTAAATGCAAATTATATATAAAAGCAAAATAATGGTTGCAAAAAATCTAATTTAGTAAAAAATCACTTATCCTTTGGTATTTCTATACCATGATTCTAATGAAAATGTAATACAAATCCTAACCATGTCATTACAACCATGGAAAGGCAAGATTAGTCAACAAGTTCTAATAAGGCAAGTAAATGTGATTGTATCCATGGTGCTAAAATTGTCCAATTATATTCTTATGAGAAATATAAATACTTTGAGTATGAAAATCTATATATGTATTTATATTTGTCTTTTCAATGCTTTAAAAAGTCATTGAAAATTAATTTAAAGCTATAAAAATTTAAAGTCTTCTTCCAAAATTTTAGAAAATTCCAAAAAATGAAGGAAATTTAATAATGGAAATTGTGATCAAATACATTCTAAATTTTTTTGGATGTAATTATTGTGAATGAGAATTTGATTGAATTGTGAATTGATTAACTTTGTGCATTTACTTTCAGTTTACTATTGCTAATTGTAGCACCATTGGCCTTCATTGATTCAATCAACTATTTGTAGAGCCTCACGAAAATTTTACCATTTTTTGGCACTATATACCTTAGCAAAAAAAGAAGATAAAATAATGGATCAAATCATCAAAATTCTTTTCCAAAAATATTAGATTGATTAAGTGTTGGAAGAAAAGATAATAAAAATGGATAAATTTATGAATGAATGTAAAAACATGGATGATTTTGTCCATTTTTTCCCTTAAACGCATACACCTTGGGATTGAAAAGCCAACCAAAATGGTCATGTATAGATTCCAACATGCCATTCTATCTCCCCCTTATGTGCATGCACTCCAATAATGGAAAACCAAATCAAAATGGTCGTATAAAAATTTCAACATATATAGAGTCATCCCCCCTTTGTCTTGAAAGGATTGTTGGTTGAATAAAGTACTTGGGATTAAAGTTGAAAATAATGTTATTTCAATCTATTTCTAAGTATGGTGGGCTCCCCAAAATGTGCCACTAACCCTAAATTGCCCTTTTTATTCTATGTACATGTCCAAATATCTATTATCTATGTGGAAGAAATGCTCTTAGAACCAAACTTTGTTCTTTTATAACTTTTGCATGTAATATTCAAATGTCGTGTTCTTTGGTGGGTTGGAACCTCCTTTCACTTGCAAATAAGAAATTATAAACGTTTGATTAGTCTAATAATATTAATTAGGCAAAGTATCAATCAATGGCAGTTTGAGAGGTATCTACCTTAATTCAAGGAAGTTACTAAGTCCATTTATTGAATCTTCATGAACGGAAATGATCATTTTTGAGCAATTGAAAGACCATTTGGGTATGCAGGAAGGATTATTTTAACCCTTAAATGACACCAAGGACGTTTTCTGACCGACAAATGACAAATGATCTCTCTTTATAAGACATAAGTGCAACTATTCATCTTCCAAATTTTGTATAAAAAGGAAATGTCATCCATAGTAGTTTGACTTCCATTGAGTGCTTATATATTTTTTTAAGCTAACAATTCACATGATATGCAAACATATGATTTCCATGGTCACTAACTCATTGCTTAAGGGTTACCCCTAAAGTGCTTCAACATCCAATTTCTAAACGATGAACATATTCATATTCTTGTTTCTTCATCATTATTGCTTGGATTGATGAAAGTCATCCTAATTTGTGGAGATACTTTATGAAGTTGTTGTCCTATCTAATGGTGGGATTTGGTGTTAATTGAGTACATATTTATCTTATTTATCTAAAATTACAAATGTAGAAGTGTGTCAAGTGGTTGACCAAGCCAAAATTGCATCAACTCTAGTTCAAAATTGAATTTCCAAAAAAGAGATTACAAGTTTGATGAGCACAAAAATTTCAAATAGTCACCATATGAAGAGAACCTCATTTCAAATCCATTCCAACAAGTTTTATTTTGTAATTGAATTCAAAATTAATTTTGAAATTTTACCTTTCAAAATTCATAGAATAAATATTGGTGATAGCATTGGTGGATCTAACCATACAAATTGAATCTAAGGTATGAGGTTTTAGAAGCACACATGCTCTTAAAGTACTCACCTCCTCAAATGTATACTATATGCACATGCTGCTTTTTTTGTAGCCTTCAGTAATGTACAAACAATATACATTTCAGGTGGTGGATGCTTTTGGAGCCTTGTGCCATTTCAACTTCAAAATTTCATAACTAATTCCACAAAGCTTCAAAAAATATGAAACGACTTGAGTTAGATGCCATTTCCACTTGTCTTTCAAGAAAAAATTACTGGAAAATATCTCAAGAAGTTTCATCTCTCCAAAAATCAATTCCAGCTTTTAAATGGTTCATTTATGGACCTCTTACCTCAAAATTTCAATCTACAACTTTTACTTGTATTATCAATTCTAAAATATTCTTCCAAATAGTACTGACTTTATAGTGATTTTTCTCAAACCATCAATTTTGGAGAAGACTGAAGGCAAGGGAGGATTGACCCCTCTATTGCCCCACCAGAGGGTAAATGTCAAAATTGCCCCCTATTTTGTGCCACTTAAATTTGTTTTTTTCATCACTTCCCCTTGCAAAATTGGAGCTTCTGATTGCAAATATGAATTCAGAATTTGCAAGTTTCATCAACTATAGCAAATATTATCACCTGTAGCAAATAAAAAATTTCAGTGTTTTCTACAAGGGTAACACAGGGCATTACAGGGGTCAATCCTCCTTGGCCTTCAGTTCAGTTTTTGGGTAAGTTAAGTTAAAGACAAATCTATGAGATTTATCTAAATATCCACCGCGAGTAAAATTTGATATATTCGAAAAGCTCGGCAAAAGCCCCTCCCAAGCTCCTTTCAATTTTGTGAAATTAAGTGCATTAGCAGCCGATAATAACATGATTGGGGTCCCAAAGCCCTCGCTTTAGCCGCTCCGTCCCCAGGCACTCCAAATGTGGCCCACGTTCCATACTTCCATGCAAGGGGAACCAAATCTGCCCATAAAGTGCCGAAAAGGCTAAATTGGAACGGCAGTGTGAACGGCGGGCCTCGCCTCCCTGCGGGTCAGTTCACTGGACGGAAGCCTCCGTCGTTTCCTGGAGACCCGGCAAGATCCGTCCGTCCTGCTCATACACCGGCGGGACCAGTTTGTGGACCCTGCCAGACGGTGAATGGACTCTCTTGTTGTCGGCCAGGGAGGATTGACCCCTCTATTGCACTGTGTTTTACCCTTGTAAAAAACTCTGAAGTTTTTTATTTGCCACACATGATAAAATTTGCAAATTCTGAATTCATAGTTGCAATCAAAAATCACAAATTAGCTAAGGGGTATGATGAGATAAAAAAAAAAATTTAAGTGGCACAAAATAGGGGGAAATTTTTTGACATTTATCCTCTAGCAGGACAATAGAGGGGTAAATCTGTGTTGGCCCTTATTGTCTTACAATTTATTCTTGAAGAAAATACTAGATTTTTTTTTAATTTCTTTACAACACACGATAAAATTTGGAAATTTTGAATTCCTGATGGTAATGAAAGGCCCAAAGTACGATAGTAGCTAAAGGAAGTGAAGAAATATGAAATTCACTCGGCATAAAATAGGGGGTATTTTTTTACATTTATCCTTGGTTGGGACAATATAGGGATTGATCTTCCTTATGGATGTACTGTTTTGTTAGTACAAACAATGAATACTCTACATGAATTGATGATATAGATATTTTGGAAGAGTTAAAAGTACTCTTTTGTAGATTATTTATATGGTAATTTTGTTACTGATGTAGTTCCATGACCGACTAAGCGGGTTTGAAAAATTGAAATTACTTAATTTTTAGTTTGAGCGGTGAAAAAGAGAAAAAACTACACTTACCCGAAGAACTAAGAATCTTCACCACCGAGTGAATGTCCCCGAAGTCAACGAATCTACGTAACAAGATGATTACCCCCTGCACCGCCCGCCGCAGCGTTGCCCAGCTCTTTCTGGCTCGCAGAATCTACGCATCGTTTACATGCTTCGTTTTGACTTTGGCCGGCGCCACTCAGGACGAGCACTGGGTGACCCACCGCCACTTCAGGAGGGAGGGAAAACGCGCAAGCTTTCCAGCGTAACTCGTCTCCCGTGGCTCACTGGCTGTTGCCGCACAGTGTAACGAAGGTACGCAAGCCAGGGAGCTTTGATTTCGCTGTCATCAGCAAATCACACAATGCAGCGTCAAATTTCATCTCAGGGCTCGCCACTGTCTTTGCTGCTGTGTTGTGGGTGACAATTCAGGCGTGACGGCAGCGGCTGTTGAAAGAGTTTTCGGCGGGTTCATGGAGTGAAGCAAGCGCTCCGTTCGTGGTACGTAAGTCGGGGATCTTTCTGTGTGGGTCGGATGTTTTGGGAAGGATGCGTGTAAGCGAGAATTTGGTGTGTTGCAGCTGGGATTCAGAGTTTCGTTTTGTTTGCGTCGTGGGAGTAGTACCCATGTGAAACTCGATGCATTTGGGAGGGATTCGAGGTGGGTTTGGGTGATGGTGAGTACGAATTTTGCGTTTGGAAGGCGAGATTGGTACGTACCATGGTTTGGGTATAAGCGCAAGCGGACAAGCACGTCGCTGTGGTCGGTTGGACTCGTGGGATGCGCTCTCTGGGGTTTACGGTGTGGCAGCTGCCTGGCACTGTAGAGATCACTAGACTGGTGGTACGCTCTCTTACGGTTGGGAAGTACTTCGACGGGTGTGTTCACACTTGGACACGGAAGTACTCAGAATACCTGCGTTCGTTTTGGGATTCTTTGCGACGGAGCTATTTCTTGTGTGACCTTGAGATCGTGATCGCTCCCAGTGGAAGTTCAGTAGCGCAGGAGAGTTTTCTTGGTGGCTTCAATTTCTTTCGTTTGTGCCAGATTGTGGATTCCGGAGCTGCAATGCTTGAACGTTTCGGGACGTGAGATTCAGCGAATGCGCTCTTCGGTTGGTGCATTCCGTTGGTCTTCCTTACGGAGCTTGTTTGGGGCTCGGGATGGAGACGCTGTTTACGCTGCGTTCGTGTTGGAATTCTGGCCTACTCTTTATGGTTGATGTAACGCGATTGGCCTCTTGCTGGGACCTTGTGAATTTGATGATGTGTCGTTCCGAATGGACGTGGGTTTCAGGTTTTGTCATCACTGGCGTGGCATGGGGTTTTGTTCGGTAGTGAATTGACTGCGTCGTAGATCTACAGTTTCGGTAGATGCGCCGGGTCGACGTTCCTGTGAACTGTGTTTCTTACCAGCAGATTCTTTTCGGTACTTCGGGGGCAAGCCGCTAGCTTTGTTTGTCCATCGAGAATTCCAGGTGGAGAATGCAATGATCTCTTCGTAGATGGACCTAAAATGGTATAATGTAAGGTGTTGGCGGGGTCTTACTTGTATTCGCGTCATTTCCCTCACTTCCCTTTTCGTTGCGTTTGGAACAGTTTTTGGCTGTGAATGCGAGAACCTATGAGTTTTCGGATGTAGATCTTTGGTAGGGTTTGCATGGGAGCTCTTCATCAGAATACTTTTTCTTCTTCGGGTGTAGTGCTGTGCAGTAAACACTCAGTGTGTCTCCCATTGTGAGATTGTTCCCGAGTTGTACAATTTGAAGTGTGGTTTCCCTTGACCAGCATTCGTTCCGAAATGCGAGATTGCGGATCAGAGATGTTCTGGAGGCTCTGTTTATTGTCGGGGGAATCATCAAAATCCGATTTTGTTTTGACTGTCACTCTGCAAGCTATCTCTGAGATAGTAATGCTTAGGGTAAAGTGGTTCACATTTGAATTCAAGCCAGGTCAGAGTTATGAGCAAGATTTTTTTCTTTTTTTTCTCTCATTCCTGACTGATTTATGACCGAGGTTGGAGTGTTCGGATTTCCTTCTTTTTCTGCCTTTGTACTACCCATTTGCACGACGGAAAAGAAGATTCGAGTTATAGTCGACCTGATAAATTAGGTTTGAACAAATTTTATGGCTTGGTGGACATGTTCTTCTCGCTTGAATTTGTGCATCAGTGGGCGCATGCTACCCTCTGCATCAGTTTGGTGAGGTTTGGGGAAGAAGTTGATACTAACCTGGATGTGATGATCGTTGCAGGATTGCAGCTGAGAATCATTAAAATATTTATTTGGACGGGCCTTAGTTTTCCATGTACCTGAGAAAAGTCGTTTCACACCTGACACTTCAACATGCCACGAAGAGCATAGTATGATGTCTTTTCCGGATCGAGACACTGTAGCTGCGGCATCTCAAGGTCTTCAAAACATGATGCTGCCAGCTCGGAGACTATGTACATGTATTTTATATACAGCAGGATATGAGGCTTGAAGTTGATCTCTATCAATAGTGTAAGCTGTGACATTAGTCCACTAATGCCTTTATGATGGCTGGGCTCACTTGGAAGATGTGGTTAATCGGCTGTTATGGGATATTTTGCTGCATTCTTCTACTTCAATGGCCAGTGGATGGGTTAAGGCTTACTGGCGCAGGTACAACTCTTTCATTTTCTCCAGTAGCGTGCTATCAACTTCTGAATTCCTCATCGTGCACGAATAAATCGTAGTCACATGAGTGATACACAAGGACGTGAAGTGGCTTAGACTGAACCAATTTACACACGTTTAAGACAACAGTCGTAATTGTCATTGTCATCGGCAAATGCGTGGGATGTTGTGTCTCTCTCTCCAGCATGTTTCTACCAAAACTTCTGATTCCCGTATTGCTGTCTCCTCATGCTCCATTCTGCAAAGGACAAATCTTAGTAACATAAGTGACGTACTAGTGCTATACAACTACGTAAATTGCAAGTGTCATGGAAGAGCGTGACAACATACCTTAAGGCAGTTAGAGATGTTGGTTCTCTGAATCGATATTGCAAATTCAATGGTTGACGAGTTTTGATGGTATCACAGATAATCTTCATCATCGTGGGAGGTACCTTTTGCAGTCTACGCCGGAACCATCTCCCTCAACACCGTCTCCTCCTCCACCATCAGCGTCACCTCCCGAACCACCTGCTTCTCCTCCTCCTGATTCATCTCCTCCACCTCCTCCTGATTCACCTCCTCCTGAGCCCCCTGCTTCCCCTCCTGCAAATTCACCTGCTTCTCCTCCTCCGGACTCCGTGTCTCCACCTCCTTCAGATCCTCCTCCTCCTCCTCCTTCGGATCCACCTACTTCTCCTCCTCCGGACTCCGTGTCTCCACCTCCTTCGGATCCCCCTCCTCCTCCTGCGGATCCACCTGCTTCTCCTCCTCCAGACCCCGTGTCTCCACCTCCTTTAAATTCTCCTCCTCCTCCAGACCCCGTTTCTCCACCTCCTTCAGATCCTCCTCCTCCTTCGGATCCACCTGCTTCCCCTCCTCCTCAAACACCTGCATCTCCTCCTCCTGAATCTCCACCTGCGGATCCCCCGAGTGTGCCTAATCCTCCTCCCCCTTCACAGGACTCCCCTCCAGCTCCGCCACCGATGAGCATTCCCCCTCCTTCCCCTACCCCCTCTGTCACGGCTACTCCCGATAGTCCGCCTCCAGCCACTGCAGACTCTCCTCCTCCTCCACCTGCGAATGCTCCTCCTCCCTCAGTGCCTGATTCTCCACCTCCAGCTACACCACCTCCGACTGTGCCTGATTCTCCACCACCGGCGACACCACCGCCAACTGTTCCCGACTCTCCACCTCCGGATTCTGTACCTCCAACGGTGACGGACACTCCACCTCCAACTGCTCCACCACCCGAAACTCCACCTCCAACTACTCCGCCACCTGACTCTCCACCTCCAACTACTCCGCCACCGGATACTCCACCTCCAACCATTCCGCCACCGGATACTCCACCTCCGACTGTTCCACCACCGGATACCCCTCCTCCAACCGTGCCTCCTCCTGAGACACCACCTCCAACCGTTCCACCACCTGATACTCTCCCTCCAGTAGCTCCACCACCTGATACTCCCCCTCCGGTTGCTCCACCACCAGAGACTCCCCCTCCGGTAGCTCCACCACCAGAGACTCCCCCTCCGGTAGCTCCACCACCTGAGACTCCCCCTCCGGTAGTTCCACCACCTGAAATTCCCCCTCCGGTCTCTCCACCACCTGCGACTCCCCCTCCAGTTGCTCCTCCTATCTCTCCCCCACCAGCAACCCCCCCTGAAGCCTCTCCTCCAGCTCCTCCTCTTGCGCCAACTCCCAGTCCCACTTCCCTCTCGCCTCCAATTGTCGCCCTCCCTCCACCTCCTCGCACCCCTCCTCCATCTCCCGACACTCCCCCTCCTGCCACTCCTCCTTCTACTCCTCCTCCCCCACCTGACGCACCTCCTCCTGCGAACCCCAGTCCTCCACCTCCTCGACGGGCTCCTCCACCTTCAAACCCTAATCCTCCCCCTCCACCAGTCAATTCTCCACCTCCTGTGACCCCTCCTGCAACCCCTCCTGTGACCCCTCCAGTGTCCTCGCCGCCTGCACCACCGCCGGAGGCATCTCCACCGCCTCCACAAGCGCCTGCTCCGTCTCCAACGGTGGTGCCTCCTCCGCCACCATTGAGTCCCGTTGTAAGTCCGCCTGCACCGAGTTTGCCACCACCGGCGGTTGTGCCAACACCGCCGCCCGTTGCAACGCCTCCACCGAGTTTGCCTCCTGTTGTGGCACCGCCTCCGACCTCGATTCTTGCTCCGTCTCCGTATACACTTGCGCCGGGACCTGCTGTGCAAGGTATGTTTCTTGTTAAGTAAAGAATGTCCTGCTGTATTTCTTTGCCCTATAAACGAATGTTCTCCGTATGTGTTGGTGCTTTTAATCTGTTATGCTAGTCTAGGGATTGCGTGATCGAGGTGTGTGCAGGATGTTGTTGTCCAGAGTAATTTGCGCCATGGTTCAGTGTCTAATGTGTTATGGTTGTTTAGGGTTTAGGGCTTATTGAGAGAGTGTACTGAGAATGGATTCTATTTGCTGAGCAGGATGTTGTCCTGCAAACTTGATGTTGCGACCGGGATCCGTCGATACGGTGCAATGCCAGTGCGTGTATCCCATTACAGTGAAGCTGCGCTTCACGAACGCCTCGAGTTCTACTCCCAACTTGCAAGACGTTTTCCAGGTCGATCTCGCATCGTCGTTGGACCTTCTCGATGTACAGGTGCTGGTCAATTATTTCAAATTCGGCGAGAATTCGAGTTTTTCAGTGAAGGCCACAAATGAGTTCGATGGTCCATTGAACGTGGAATCTGACATTGGCTCCACATCAGAACTCAGCTTCTCATTTGCGGAAATCACAAGCATTAACGAGACGATTTGGTCACAGAAATTGAACTTCAACAGCACCTTATTCGGACCTTACACGGTGATCAGTGTGACCCCGGAGTTTATCCCACCTGCTGGTAAGATCTTTCTTCCGCACAAGTCCTTACAAATCAGTGGTTTGTGCTGATGTCAGGGATCATGAATTTGATGAGTTGAAGGGTTTAGGGTTTTAGTATAAGGACCCGATCCAACAGTCAGGATTTCACTGCATTTTCGATCCCATAGATGTGGATCTGATAATGTTGGTTTGATCCTCTCTTTGCAGTGGCACCTGCTCCAGCCACGCCTATCGCTCCAGTAGCTGTACCGGCGTCGTCTAAGGGCTCATCGACAGTGGCGTTGGCTGCTGGCATTGGCGGTGGCGTAGGGGTGCTCCTCTTGTGTATTCTCGTAGCTCTTTGCATTCGGCGGATGCGTAAGAAACCAAACCGGACCTCTGAGGGCGCCAGCAGCACCAAAGGTACTCCTGAGTCCATCGTTTAATGCCGTGTGTCCATCACCTTGCGGATATGTAATTTCATTCATGTGTCAGAATTCTCATGGATTGTGGTGCTTTTACAGTGAGTTCGTTGCAATCACAGCAGCTTGTGACGCCAACAAGGTGGGTACCAGCAGACAGTACGTCGTTCCCTCGGCCAAAGCAAACGCGCGAGTTCACGTACGAGGAGCTCAGCGAAGCCACGAACGGGTTCGCGCCGTCGACCTTCCTCGGCGAAGGCGGCTTCGGGAAAGTCTACCGCGGCGTATTGCGAGACGGCACGGAAGTGGCGATCAAGAAGCTCACGACCGGCGGGCATCAAGGTGACCGCGAGTTTTTGGTGGAAGTGGAGATGCTGAGCCGGCTGCACCATCGCCATTTGGTCAAGCTCTTGGGCTACTTCTGTTCACGGGAGCCGCTGGTGCAGCTCCTGTGTTACGAGCTCATTCCCAACGGAAGTGTGGACTCGTGGTTACACGGCTCGCTGTGTGAGACGATTGGGCCGCTGGATTGGCCCACGCGCATGAAAATCGCCATCGGATCCGCGCGGGGTTTGCAATACTTGCATGAAGATTCGCAACCGTGCGTCATTCATCGGGATTTCAAGGCGTCCAATATTTTGCTGCAGAACAATTTCCATGCTAAAGTGGCGGACTTTGGTCTGGCGAGATTGGCCCCGGAAGGCCAAGGGAACTACGTCTCCACTCGGGTTATGGGAACCTTCGGGTAACGCCGTCACTGTTGACTGTTGCGTTTAGGGTTTCCTGGTCAATTTTGATACTCTTTCGTTAAGTTTCCACTTTTGGCGATTTGGTTTCTAGACGTTTGGCGATTTTTTTCTTGACAGAAACCATTGGTACATCTGTTGCGTTTCGGGTTTCGGGTATTAGTGGGTTACGCTTTTTTCAAGTTTTCATGGTTGAATGGCTCTGATGTTGTCTTTTGGTTGATTGCAGCTACGTGGCTCCGGAGTACGCAATGACAGGACATTTACTTGTTAAGAGCGATGTTTACAGTTATGGAGTGGTGCTCCTTGAGCTCCTGTCTGGACGTAAACCTATCGACTACGCTCGAGAAGATTTTGAGAACATCACAGCTTGGGTATGTCATTTCTCACATCATCCCCTCCGCTGATTCGACGGTACGAAGTACGATTCTGTTTGTTTAGGTGTAGTTTTGAAGGTTTTTGTTAGAACATGCCCTGCAACGTGTTCGATTTTACCACCTGGGATCCTAACCTTCTCTTTATGACATGGTGTGAATGTGTGTGGAGAGTATGTTACAGTCGAAGATAGTGTGGCAGAGTGTGCAGGATATTGTAGGATTTCGGTAAAGATGTTGGATTGTAGGTCGTAGAGTTCTGACTTTAGGGTTTGATATTGTTGGCAGGCACGGCCACTGCTCACGGACAGATCGCGCATCTTGGAGCTCGCGGACCCGCTTCTGGAAGGCAAGTTTTCACCCGAGGACTTCGAGGAAGTCGCCGCGCTCGCGAAGACGTGCATCGAACCGGAATGGCGGTCGCGACCCACCATGGGCGAGGTCGTAGCAACCCTGAATCGGATCTGCTACCTCAAGGAGGAGTACAACACGAGCAGCGAACGAGACGGCGCCACCACCAGCAGCGAGCACGAGATTGGCAGCATCCGAAGCTTCGGCTTGGGCGGCATCCCGCTCCGCTTGCAAATGGCTTCTACTTCCACGAGCTCCTCCAGCTCTTCCGCGTTTTCCATGCCGTGGCCAGATCGCAGACCCAACTCCTCGACGTCCCATGTTTCCGATCGTGGTCCCTCTTTTTCCACTCCTTCCTCCGGCCAGTTTGTCGGCATCAGCGGCCTTGTAAACGATCCTTTCTCACGAAATAGGGTTCTCTCCGAGGATTTGCAGGAAGGTAGGTAACGTTCTTCTTAGTCGAGGTCCTTCTCCACAGCCAACCTTCTGCCTTGGGCAATCGAGAACTGTATAGCCAACGAGACCTGTATAGCAGCTGCACTCAGTGGCGTGCAGCTCATTTACAGGTAGATTTGAGTATCGCAAGCCAGCAAAGCGGCTACGGGGTGGTGAATCATGTGCATCGAGCGGGGCATTGGAGTGCAACAGAAAGCTGTGCACTTCTCTTGTGCTCGGTGGTGATAGGGATTAGCAAAGTAGGAGTGTTCTCTGCGGATGAAGCTTGGTCATGGCAACCGAAGGATTCTTTGGTTGTGGTGTTCTGAAGTGGATGCATCACTGGTTACACTCTGTGGCTTGAAAGCAAGTCTTCAGGGGGATCAGCGAACGTAGCATTGAGTGATGAATGCGTGGGTGCAGCCGCAGCGGCATTGCCTCGTTAGTTCTGTACGATACTTGTAACATCAATTTTTGACTGGTCCTCATTTGAGATTGCAATTTGTTATGCACTATTGCCTCATCCGTCTCAACTCTTGAGTGTACTTAGTTTTCTTTTTCGTATTGATTTTTCTTGTTCTGGAGCTTGTTTGGTCATGAGGCTTTGTTGTGGCAACCGTATTATTCTATGCTCTGTGTTCCGAAGTGTATGGATCACAAGTGGTTTCTTTGTCTCGCTTGAAAGCCGACGACTTGGAATGTAGTGCGGAGAGATGAATGGCAGTAGCAGGCAGCGGCATTTCCTTAAATGGTTTTGTAAGATGCAGCACTCTATCATCGAATTTTGGCTCGTTATGCAGTTTGTATTGCAAGGTTTTTCTTCATCAGTGTCGACTGTGAGCATGCCCGTATTGGTGTTAATTTTTTGGTCTGGATTGGAAGGCGATTGTTCTCAGTTGCCTGGGTTTTTTTGCCCATCTATGCGGACGTCGGAGTAAATCGTTCTGTTGGGCTGGAAATGAGGGTTGCCACAATGTCGAGATTAGTGCTCTGAGAATGGAGGAGTTTGGGAAACGTGAATGAAAATCTGTAATGAAATTTCTATTAGTGTGCGAAACGAGATTTCGGGCCTCAGAATCGCAATCATGGTGTGCCGTTTGTTGACCATAAGTTTTGCGAACATAAGTTTTACCCTGTGACTTCTGCTCCCTAGCCTGTGTGACTGCCGTAAACCATGCATCATAAACAACAGTCCGCTAGCTCTGCTAACAGTCTGCTCACTCTACCATTAGCAACGGAGAGATTGATTGGTGTGAATTTAGTAGCATCATCTCCATTCCATCGAAACTATCAGTGTACGTACGCTTTCATTCTAATCTCTACGTCACGACAGACATCTTAAATACTTTTCATTATTCTGTCATCACACCACATATGTGCACAACAGAACAGATAGCAATGTCCTCGCTACCATTGGAAAGCTCTCAGAAGTGTGAGTGCAAATTGACGATTCACGCGATTGCACAATTTTCAAAATTAATCAACTCATAATCTTTTAAGCATTGAAACATTTCAAAATGTAAAACTCTAGCTGCACCTTAGAATTAGCATCTCTGTAATTTACAGGCAAAATTGGATACTTTCTCCGCATATGCACAGTGTAGAACTCTAAAAAACGCCAACCTGAATATCCTAAAAGCCTTCATATGGAAACTCTATATATTTACACAAACGTGAAGTTACAGGGGATACGGAACGCGACGGCAACGACGCAATCGTTCCCAAACTGCAAGAAAACTTTACAGAAGCAATGAGCAACAAAGGCACAGGTCACACATGATTCAATAGCCGTCATTACGAAACTAGTTCACGTGTGGGACCAAGAGCGCCGCTTCGGGTTGTAGAGCCTGGTTAGCTTGACACATCAGGAGCCCGGTGAGGGTTGTAGATTCTGGAACAGGAAATCCGATGCCATCCGTCCAGAAATCGAAAATATTGATGTCTGTGGAGAAGTTTGGCATCTTGACATGCGAATGCGCCGCTTCTCCCGTTGAAAACGTATCGGAAGCGTCGCTCGCGGGCGAATTCGTGTTGCTAAACCAGTTTGTTGGCGCCATGTCCACTTGCGCTTCTATGGCGATGGGTCCGAACGCATCGTCCAAAGCTTCTACTACAGCCAAGGCTTTCGTGGCGAACATGGACTGCGCGTCCGAGAGCTTCACATGACTGCTGGAAGCTCCTGAAATAATCGAGTTTTCTGACTCTGCTGGTTCGTCCATCGGCGGCGTTCTGCACAATGCTGCATTTGGGATCATCACGTTCGCTTGCAGGTATCCATTCTCTGTGGATCGAAACGTTGGCATTCTGCAAATGATTTCTTGCATGAGCATTTCCTGTGTTGGTAAGGCAGCATCGTTCTTGTGTAGCACAAAGCTTGTGGGTATGGTACTGTCCATGTATCCGCTGAGATGGTGAAAGTTGGGCATGAGTGGGTTGTAAGGACCCTCCGCTGTTGTCGAGACGGCCAGGAGCTCTGCGACGTCGTTCTTCTTGCGCAACACTTGCCCTGCAATTTGTAACAATTCAGATGGGGTAAAAGCATTCAGACGATCGTCCCAGAGGGCATTCTCCAAGTGGTTCGCGAGGTTGCGGTTATGGTCCACGACGTGGTGCAGATCGGACACCAGTTTCTGGACCTGGTTGTGGAGGAACGTCGTGTTGTCCAGCTTCCGCTTCTCCCGCTCCTCGGGCGACACGCCCTTGTAGCGGTTGAGCACTGAGTCCAGATTGGGCTGACCCCAGAGAAGAGGGGAGGCCCCGGCCATGTGAGGGTGGTGGCACATGACCGCCACGTCCACGCCGCACAAGATGGAAAGCTCCTTCACCTTCTTCAGAAGGCCTTTTTTCCGCTTGCTGTAGGTCGCTGCTCGGGAGGCGTCACTCTTGATGTGAGATCCGATGTTGAAGACCAGCCCGTTGCGAGCCCCCATGACTGGAAATTAAATAACAGCAGGCAATGCAATGGAAAGGCTGCAACCAGAATTCACAAAGCTAGCGAGCGGCCGCAGTGCTCAAAGTAAAGGGAGATATATTCGGTCGGAAGAGTCTCAAAATCAATCAATTGAGAATCAAGTGTGCAAGGTGACAGGATTAAAGCAGCAGGAGCAGCACCAATACCGGCTATCACCAACACCAACAAGCAACTGCGCTGCATCACAACAGATGTGTCAAGAAAGTTTACGATACACTGTACCTCGACAATAAAAAAAAAACGTAGCATTGGGACAAACTGTCGTTTATCCTGCAGTACTGTACAAGAGAATCCAAGAATTTGTTGCATACTACAAAGTCTTCCAATGCAGTGACTGCCTGGAGCTATACTCCTGCATGACCACATCTTCCCTCGATGTATCATCACGCTGATTTTCCAAAGGTTATTTAAAGTCACTGCAAAAGCATAGAACAACCCTGACATTCAATGTTACAGAGGTGCATTTCGTCTCCCATACCTGAAAAATGATGTCCTCACCAGAGATCGCACAACTAAGCTCCGCGGCCAAAATTCGGAAGCAACGTAGTCTCTTCTGTGTATGCAGACGCCGCCAAGGAATAAGAACCAGCAGACTTTATGGGGCCCAGAACGCAAAGCGGGACCCAAAGGAAAGTTCCTAAGGACCCAGGCATGGCCGGGGATTTTGTTGAGATGCTGTAAGATGTGGGAGATCGCCACGGCAGTTGCATTCCCACGAGCAGGACACTCACTCTCAGACAGCATGCAGCCGATGTCTCCCGAAAGATCTCCCCCCTGCACCTGGGCTGCACCTGGCGATTTCTATATTAGGATTGCCACCTTCGCGTGCAACTGCACTTCGGGACCAGAACTGGCAGATCGCAAAATCAAATGTCGCAATTGCGTCATAAGCCTGCAAAGCAAAAGTCTAGAATGCCTTGCCGCTGAAACTCCGTCCGTCGTCAGCGGCTAGCTTGCCCACCGACGCTGTTTAGGATGTGTGGCCAACGAAGTGCCAGCGCCGGAGGATGAACAGACCCTAAAATCATCCAAACGTGAAATATCATTCGTCAGCCACGTGTCGTCCTGGTGGGGTTCGCCCTTTATTCCATTGGGTATCTGGCTGTCCGCTCCATCGCCTCGGCCGGGTGACCCCACGAAGCTCCTGGTCAGAGAGGAGAGCCAGCAGTTCCAGCTGCTCGCCCCACCGACGTGATCGCCCCACCGGTCAGATTGCCACTGGCAGTAGTTTAATTGCTAATTTTTCTTTTGCAGAGATTCCGCTTGCGTTGCCGCGCTGAGATCCGGTCGTTGCTGATCATTTCCCTTCGAATTCAGTGAATGATTGATTTCTTGGCTGCTTTATTTTTGGTCATGCCCTGTCCAATCATTCCTCTAGACCTAGTTTGAGAATTGACAGCCATGGATGCGTTTTATGCAGAGTGTTGAAGGTGCATTTGACTCGGTTTGCGGTGAGTGCCATTGCGGTTGATAGAAGTTAGTTTGTCGAATTTTTCATTCGATCTGTTGGATCGCGGTGAGTTTCCTGTTGGGAGGATTTTTAATGTGATAATTACTGTTTGTTTGGGGCGGGATTTGGAGATGCGGTTGTGGAGGAGTTGAAGTGAGGGATTTTTAACAAGATTTTTGTTGTGGAGAATTTTTTTTTTTTTCGGTGTGCTTGTTACGGAATCTGTTTGTTTGATTCTTACGGATTTATTCTAATCATACCTAGTTTGCGAGGTTTTGGTATTAGTGATTGGTATTCAGCATTTCTAGGTTTGATTTTGACAGGCGTCGTTTTTGTTGGAGAGTTACGATCATCGCGACGTGTTAATGTGACGATTGCGTTTTGTGCTTGCAGTTTATCGGCTCTGCGTGGACGGACTGGGATTGTAGTCTCGAGTGAGATTTTCTGTTGTTTTGTCTCGAGCGAGTAGTTCGTTGATTATCGAGATTTGGGCTTTGAGCGAGGGCAGCGATTCAAGGAGGAGAGACCGTTTGGTGCAGGAGCAGTTGAATTGTTGCTTCTTTTAGGGTTTGTTGGAGTTCGCAGGCTCTGGAAATGTTTGAACGAAGTGAAAGCTGTTTGATGGCGAGTGGTATGATTTCAAGTGGGAATGTGAACGTCAATGGCAGTTGTAGGCTGCTGCTGAGATTCTATGTGAGAATCTGATCTGTTTGAAGCTGTATCGGCGATATGGAAGACGAGGTTATGGAGCAGATCAGGACTCGCCTGACTGCAGCCACAAGTGCTGCGACCGCGTTGGCAAAGTCTTTAGACGCTCTTGATGACAACTCTTTCCAGACATTGGAACTCTGGTTAGCGAAGCAAGAAGGAGATCCAAAATGTGGAAAATGTCGCGCGCAGATGCCGAGAGGAAAGGAAACCTCTGTGTGTATAGCCTGCGGGAGCAAGCGCCCACCATTGCCAAACACTCCCGCGTACGACTTCAAAGTTTCATTTGCATTCTTGCAGTTCCTGGAGACAATTCACCCTCCTCTAAAGGTTGGTGCACATCCATGCTTGTATTGAGTTACATAAGTTGAATGTTGGAATTTTAGCTACAGCAGTTGTATGGAGGCTACAACATGTATGCATTGAAACACTTCCTTTTTCAGTTCTCTAGCCAGTTGTTTGAAAAGCTCAGATTTATTTTAGGGTTTGATCACAGAATCCATGAACATCGTTAGTCAGATAGCATCACTTGCCCTGTGGTGTCACGAGTTCTACTTTTTTACTTAATTCTGGCTCTCGTGCGGTGCACTTCTCTCCAGGGATCTCGTAATTCTCTTTTTCACATATTGATCCTTATTCGTATGTACCCTTATTGAGGAGACGTGTTCTGACTCTTACTTTGTAAACTTAGAAGAAAGTTGATGTGCCATTAGTCTACTGCATCACTAAGTCGTGTTTCTTATGCATGTTGAGCAGAGTGGCAGTCGCAAAATTTGGAATCCAATTGTATCAACAGCCTCAGGGAGTCCAGAGCCATCAGCGAGTATTGCGGATCTGCCTGTAGAAAGTGATGTAGCAGTGGCCATGATGGCAGGCATGCCTGTAGAACCTGAAGTGGCAGAAAGAAGCATTGAAAATATCCCTGTAGAACGTGAAGTAACAGTAGCTCTAGAACTTGTACATCATGCTAAAGAAACCAATACGATAGATAAAAATATTTACCCTGACAACTTTCAAGAAAGCTCATCCGACTCAATGAAAGGAATGAAAGCTGGTGAAGACGGTAGAGGAGCTGACGACTTTGGGGACTTTCAGGAGAGCTGGGGAGATAACGGAGTTGAGCCTAGGCACGAAATTTCCGAAGACGTGGTTAAACTAAATGGTTACTCCCATGCTGACCAGTTCCGCACTGATTTGGAAGCTGCTAAAGTAAGAAATTTTATCTTTCATACTGTTTTCGGTTTGCTTGAGAATGCGAACTCTTGTTGTCATTCAAAAGTAGGAGGTTATGGAGAGGTTTTACACCTTCGATCTGATGTTATCGAACGAATCTTGAGAAATTTAGGGACGTCGACTATCTGATGAAGATTTTCTCTAGTTACTCTAGTTGCTACTCCGTAAGGCTTACGAGATGTTTGAAGCAGCTTGATGTCACTGTTCAGAGGAAATTTGAGCAACTCTTTTTTTCTGAAATTTTTTTTCAGTTTATAATTTGTGACAGGTGATTTGGACAATCTAATTGCTGATGTTGCTTCGATGTCCTGCTGGACTATCTCGTTCTTCAAGTTTGCCGATAGTCCTTTGTTGAGTGATATATGGTGGGATGCAACAGGTTGAAAAAGAGCCCGAGGTGGTAGACGCGGATGCGGCGAATTCTGGATCTGTCAACACTTGGGACACAGAGTGGGATTACGCTCCTTCGCATTCTGTGTCAGCCAAGACCCTATCGGAAGACCATGTTCCATCTGATAGCATGGTTGAGAACTCTGAGGACATTACAAGTGCTGTCCCTCCAATCCCTGAGTACGACTTGAGTATTTTCGAATCATTTGGGGTATGCGTCATCTTCTTTTCAATGGAGATGGATCTATTAACGTTATTTTTTTCTTTATATTGTGAGAGGAACTCCTAAGTGATGGTATCTTACACTTAAACGAAATATTTCGTTGCTTTATTGGTGGCGTTTATGGTAGGAGTTTCATGTTTGGGATACTTCAGGTGCGAGTGTAAGAGCTCTTACGTTAAATAGTCTGAGAAAACCATGCTCATCTTAGAGATTTCGTCTTTCTTGAACTGTTGGAGATGCATCGTTGATTGATTTTCGATTTCAAATTACCACGATGTGTTATATTCTTGTGTGGGTCAATTGTTGCAGGGACTTGAATCAAAGGAGGAGAAAGTTTTACCAGACACTGATGTAGATGAGACCTTTTGGGGCTTCCAAAATAAGAACATTGTGAATTCAAGGCTAGCAAGTGTAAAGGCAATGGAGAGATTTGCAAGTGATACATCAGCCTTCACCACAATTACGGATGCTGACAGTGACTTTGGAGAGAACTCCCCGGAAGCTTTACCTGTAATTTTGAAAACCGTATTGAAGACTTTAGTTTTTTCAGTTGTAAATAGTTTTCCATCGCCACCGTGCTGTAATGCTCTATTGAACTACCGTAATGCACTAGGTCTTGAATCTTTATAATTTCAGCATTCAGTGGGTGATAAGTGCCTCCTGTGATTTTTATTACAGCTCGTATGATTATTCGCTGTCGTCTAGTATGTGGAAGCTTATCAAATGCTTTTTCTAAGAATCAATCCTCGTTTATGACAATTGGCATATTATGGGTTTCTGGGTCAATATTGTAACGGCTAATTCTCTTCGACACCTTTTAATCCTGCAAACCTCATTCTCTTTACCCGTTTTATGTTCCGATCGTCTGATGCATCTTATCGCTTGCTTTGACTGTGTTTCAGCCACCAAAGTTACCAGTCAATATTTTGATGGAATTTGGTGCGATTAGCGGACAGAACAATTTGCTGGGGTCCTTGGCATCTGATGAACTGGTTTGTGAACCATCCTCCTTCAATTATTTGCCTGATTTGATGATGTGCAGAGACGTGCACAAGTTAGCTAGTTTGTATGTTTTCATTGTATGTTTCCAAGAGAGCACCTGTAAGTAATTGCCTATTTTGGGAACATCACCATAACTAGTGTATATAATTTTCTTTTCGATCCTGGCAGGATGACTTTCAGAAGGTTCCTGCATCATCACATCCACTAGCAACTTTGCCAATGCCTCAAGACCCTTTCTCATGGCCGCTCGACACCTTGGATGCTGTGTCAAACCAGGTTGTTGGGGTATGTCATTCGATCCAGTGTCAGTGCATCTTAGAATCAGTCCAGAAAATTGTGTTTCGGTCTTGCCTTGTCCACATAGTTCCTCATATTGAACAAATTTTTTACGAAGTATTATCATAACCACAATGTTCCGCTTGAGGAGATTGTGGTTTATGCAACTTAAGCGCCCAATAATTATAGCTCTGCTTTAAATTTCCAGATTTTGCACCTTCTTGCAATGTCCTTTCATACCGTGGGGAAAGTCTGAACTAAATTGCAAGGTATGTTCACTCAATAAACATTTGAGTATCTAAGTCACTGAAGATTGGAACTGATCGTATGTGTTTTGTAGGGTGATGTCCAAAATGTTGAGAGCTCATCCGTTACAACGTTGAAAACAAGTGGACAAGTTGCTGTTGATCCTTTTCCTTGGTCACATGAAGAATTTGACAGTGGAACAAGTATTGTCGCTCAGACGGTATGTTTATGTTCTACAGATTTTTGGCTTTATTTTGCGCTGCTTGGGGTCCTGGAATTCTCTATGTCACCGACATTGGAAAATTAATATCTGCTCTGCTTTTGTCATTCATGGCAGCACTTCCTGTTAACTGCATAACTCACCGTGTTGTTCGTGTCTGTAGAAAATACAGCAGGAGTCACTGGATTTGATGGATCCAGGCCCTGCACAAAGTGAGGGAAATAGGGTGGATCCATTTTCATGGCCTCTTGATACGTTCAATCAAACTATACCTGTTGCTGATAAGGTAATTTACGTCATTGTTCTTACTACATTTTTTTGTGAAGGTTTTTGCTTGGAATATATCCTTAGCTTTGCCTATCAGATTCAATGCCTAAAAGGTGTGCTTTGGTTGATAGAGGATATCAACCTGACTTGTACATAGATATTTCATAAACTTATCCGATGAGACTGACGTTTCTGTTTTGGGCATCTTCTGAGATTTGTTTCTGCTCTTCATCGTTTACGCTGATGTGAATGATGGCTGGGTTGTTGATAGGACGATGCCATTGACCCTGTGTCAGCTGAAGTTATTGATGCCGCCGAAGAAGAGTCCGAGGATTGGGGTGACAGAGAATTTGTATGGTCTCAAGCTGAGCCTGCTAATGAAGCCCAGTTCTCATCAAATGTGGACCTTCTTCCAACATCGCCCTCAAGCACCAGTTTCTCTTCCAATACCATCAGCGGGGATAACTTTATGGACAAAGATAGATTTTTTCACGATCAGAGCTCACCCATTCCAGGGGTTACAAACTTTTCGGCAGGGTCTCCTGACGGTTTCGTAAATCTCGGCAATGGACTAGACAGCTTGGTCACCACGGAAGAGCAGAAAACTGTCGTGGAAGATGATCTTTTCAAATCCACACATGTCAAGTCATTATCGTTTGGAGATAACAAGAAGGCCGACAACATCGATGATCTTTTTAAGCGATCTGTCTCCTTTGGTAACGTACAAGTAAAGGATATGGCTGAGGGTGATGAGTTGCAGGAGGCCTTACAAACTTCTGCGAAATCTTCATCTTTTCCTCGACCAGCGGAGGATATTCTCAATTTTCTGAACCTCAAGCCTGCTGCTGTACCCCAAGGCGGTGACAGTTTCTCAAAAGTTTCACACGTGCGATCAGTTTCGTTTGATACGGTGGAGCTTGTCCCGGACGAACAGAGCGACGAGATGTTTCAGTTCTTCCACACTCGGTCTCAATCTGCTGGGTCTTCAGCCAATAAAATATCAGCACTCGAGGATATTGCCACATCAAGCAGCGATAAAGACATTTTTGGCAAAGTCCTTTCAATGCCCAAGACCCAGAACCCAGGAGTTGATGATGACCCTTTCAGTTTCATTCATACAGCAATATCTCCATCGGAGACCCTAGAAGTGAAGACAACTACTAATGGTGATGACGACGATGACGGCGATGATTTTTTTGAGTGGAAGTCCGCGGAAATGCCAGCAGCTACTTCTCCCTCTGTAGACGTTGTGCTTCAGCCCTCTGTTCCTACACCAGCGTCGAGTCAATCAGACTTATTCCAGTGGGGATCTCCGAGAGCAGCTAGTCCGAGCAAGCCTTCGAGTACAGGCTCACTGTCGGGGCTGCTCTCTCTCGCTGGCGGACTCCCACCTAGTCAGATTCGAACCTCTTCCAAGGAAGATGATCTCTTTGCGGCGTTATCAAGGAACTCTTCTAACTCAGGAGGGGTACAAACCAGACAAGCGACAGTGCAAGTCGATTCCAGGCTACAACCTGCTGCAACTGACGTCCATAGTTCAAAGCCAGGCGATGATAGTGAAGACGAATTTTCTGACTTTGTCTCCACTGCGGCACTGCCTTCTGCATCTCCTCCAACATCAACACAACAAACCGCAGGGCAAACTAGTCAACCTGCATTCGATGTGTAAGTTTTAATCCTGCGTAAACTTTCATTCATTCACCTTCTAGTGGCATATGTTTTACATTTTTATTTAAAAGTGGTTGGGAATTCCGTGTCGCTACTGTGCTCTCTTGACAAACGAGCTTTTGAATGGAAAACTTTGTGAAGTTCATGAAAGGTTCAGGTGCCAGCCACTAGTTCAGATATATGCCGTGATGTTTCTTCATTTCATTACAATGTTGTTTAATATTAGGCTTTCTATGCTTTGACTACGTGTACGCTGTCCTAACTGCTTATTAAGAGCTAAGAAGTTAGCCATTTCTTGTAAAGCCAAATTACCAATTGAAGATCTTTTTCTTGACATTCTACTTCTGCCTGTTTACAGATTACGTTAATTCAAGTAGATCCCACCTAAACAGTGCTCCTTTTTGGTCTTTCCAATGGTGGATAACTGATCTTGTGGACGCCTGTTGTGCATGAGCAGGTCCTTTTTTGAAGCAGCGCAACCAAATTCAAGTGAGAAGCGGAACTTAGATTTTTTTGGCGACCTGATGGGATTGAATTTTACGAATGCGTAGTTCATAATTCTTTTGCACAATTCATATCTTTTCTTATCATGTTCCATGTTCCATATTTTCATCTATATTGTTATTTTTCAGAATAATTGCTATGCTGCTCCTACATGTTACCTCTCGTTCAAAATCGAGCGAAGTCGTGGGATTAGAATTTATTGGTTGAGATAGATTTAAACGAAACAACCTCTGATACGTTGTTGGAGTGATGTATGGCATGTGGATATGACGAGGTCAGTTTACAACATGAGGTTGCGAATCAGTTGTGAATTTGAATTCTATGAAATCAGTTACAGCTCGCTAGGTGGAAAAGTCCCCATGGGAGAGGGTAGTAGGCATTCAAATTTCTATTCCAGAGAAGCTGGTCTGTTTCAGACTATAAAGTTGGATCACTCGAAAACCTAGCAATATTCTTTCACGATTGTCAGTCAGATCTTAGTTTTCTAAGTCACGTGTAAACATATTATTGCTAAGCTTAGCGGTGAATGTCGTATGCGAAAGTACAAAGTTAGAAGTGTTCAAAGGTTAATTGACAGATTTTCTACATTTGTTCCTTCATTTCAATGTTCTTGTATGTATCATTGTGCAATGGGCATCTTCTTATCATCAAAATTTACAAAGGTGAGCTTTGGGGAATAGGTTTGATTTTGAGTGATCATTTACCCTTTAGATCTTGGTGAAGTCAACAATTTTATATATCATGATAGTGGTCTATATTTGCAACTTTGTACAAATTGGTCAGATGTGAGATATCTTACACTTCACCCAATGGTACAAGAATTGTTGCATTTTTGGTTGTGGAAAATCTCCTAATATCACTAGTAGTATGCTAGTAATATGATAATATACCAAAATGTATGTTGGTATGGAATACATGATACTATTTTGTTTTAGCAATTTATACAAATGCATTTGCATATTTGGTTTTCTGATGATTATAAAATCAATGTTTGGCTATTAGGATTGACCTTTTGATAGTTTTGTTATAAGTACATGAGTCAATGCTAGAGGTGTGCTTTTACCTTTCATTTTTACTTTTTGAGAAAGTGCTAGGATGGTGGTCATTTAAAATTTGTTGAAGCATTGTATTTCTAGATTCGTTCATCTTTTGGACCAAAAGATACTTTTCAACCATATTCATGTACTTTAGTTTTATTATAGTAGCTCCATAGAATTTAACACAAGAGTTCTTCCAACATATTCAGTAATATTTTGGTGTTCAAAAGAATGGTTTTAAGTGTTTCATCATTCAGAGTGATTTCACAACTCCTAGCTTCTTATTCTTTATTTCAATTTTATCTAATCCCTAAATTCTTTATAAAAGTATGCTTTTAATGAAGGTTATTTCAATTTGTTTCAAGGATGCCTTTCTATTGAGGTATTGTAACTAAATTATTTTGCCTTTATTGCCACAAGCTTTATTAGATAATTAACAACCAATTCAATTATACTCTTGCATCATGAAGACCGGGCTAATTTATAGATAGGGATAGATTGAAGGCTAGCTTGAATTCTCCAAATTTGTACCAAAAAGATCATTCAATACTTCCAAAGCAAGAGAATCTCAATTCAAATCCATTCAAACAATTTATATTCAAAAAATGACAATATTTTGCTTGTAATTAGGGAGAGAAATCCATTCAAGGGTGCAATATCATTAAAAAGAAACACTTGAAGGCAAAGTACACACCCAAGGGCAGAGAATGGAAGATAGTGAACCAAGGGAGAAAACATCCAAAAGGGCCATCCGAAGGTAAGGTTGAAAAAGAAAGAAAGTCACCAAAGGCAAGGATGAAAAAAAAAAAAGACTGCGCACACCAAGGCAAGGATGCACGCCAAGGCAAGGATGAACAAGAAAAGAGTCACGAACGCCCAAGGGTGGGGTGAACCATCAAACCAGAAACAATGAGAGGGGCCAAAGAAGGGAGCCAAGGGGCCCCCTTTGCTATTCATAGGCGAGGTCCTTGTAAATCCAAAAAAAGGCCTCCTATAGTTCTAGATCAGTAACCAAATCTATTTCCAGTTCTACTTATTCAAGAGAAGGCTCAAGATTCTGCTCTTATTCAAACTCAAATCTCAGCTTCAAATGTACATCTGAACAATAGGGGATCATCCTAGCTTTCTGTGCAATGAGTCCCGAATTGCAACTCTACTCCACTTTTTGTACAAACTCCAAAAGAATGTTCCTAAAAATAATCTCCACCTATTGAGATGCTATCCTCTACCTTTTATGTGACGTCAAACTTGAGGCAAAAGGAGGAGTGAGGTTAATTACCAATCTTTGGCTACTAATTTGCCATTCGTTATCAAATTCGTCGAGGTTGATCTACTCCACATCATGCCAATGTCCCCTTCAATCTTCCTCTTGGTTGCTCTCATCATCATCTATTCTCATTGAAGGGGATGCATCAATTTGTGCGATGTGCTACCATTATGTTTGGATGACTAAGGGTCTTGAAGCTAAATCCTATGGGAGAAAGGCGTCATATGGAAGAAAGTTCTATACTATCTTGTCTTCCATTGAGCAAAATGTCATGGTTGAGGTCCAAGTTCCCTTGAAAGCCATTGTACGTTGGTCCACCGTCCGAGGAGATTTCTAGATGTTCGTCCATGAAGCCACCCCAATTTGTATCAATGTTCTCCAAGACTTGTGAATTACTGTGCCTAAATAGAAGGTTTCGTTTTTCATAACTTTGTTACAACGCTGGTACCATATGTTCCATAAAAGGAGACATCTCAACAGGTCCCATGGGGTTTCCTTTGTGACAATGTGGGTATGGCTAAATCTAATGGTGGTGAGTTCCACTCTTGTGAGTGAAGCTCCCTCTAAAACGTCCTCATGTGAATATTGGATTGGTAGGAGGCTGTGTTGTATCCTAAATCCCTTAAAGAGTTCCCATGCTCTTCGAACCTCTAAACAGTCAATAAAAATGTGTTGAACTGTTTCTAGTGGGCCATGTGTGTAGGTTTTGTATGCTCCGTCGATGCCCATTGTTGCCAACTAACTTCCTAACAGTAATCCTTCATTGTGGAGGAGCCAAAGAAATGAGCTTACTTTTCTTGGCATCTATTGATGCTACAACCTCTTGTATGTTTGTTTTTGCTCAATTTCTATGCATCCTTCATCCTTCAATTTCTTCTCGAACTTTGATGGCTATATGCTACTTTAAGTTCCCAACATGTATCTTCTCTTGGTATTGTAACTAAAAAGAGGTGTTTGATTGCCTTGCTCGATTGCCTTCCACTGCCATTCTATTGGGTTTCAGTCTAATTCCTCCACCAAATATGGTTGGTGTAACCAAATTGTGCTGAGTAGTGAGATTGGATGCAGTGGGTTGAATCTTATCAATGTCTAGTTGCTCCTATGTTGGATTTTGATGTCTTGAACTGCTGTAGGAATACTAGAAGAAACCTGCATCTAAGTTGATAGATTTTTTTAGATAGCTAATGTAACAAGCCATGTTTTTATGTCAGCAATTATGTCCACCATAACGTCTTCATGTTATGGTGGACATAATTGTTGACATAAAAACACGGATTATTACATTACATGCCTAGAAAAATTTGTCAACTTAGATGCGGGTTTCTTTTAGTAGAATGTTTACTTGTTTGTAGCCAATCCATTTGAGTTCCTATGAGAGATCCATTTTTCAATAGACATCCACTGTCATCCCGAATTCCTGTATACTGCTAATATGGTATATGCATATTCCTTCCTTGTTGGCTTTTATCCATTGTCTTATTACCAAGGTATGCCCTTGATTCAATTTTTAGGGGATCCTGTCTATGATTTCCTATCAGAGATCATTTGTTTTCCTTGACTTGGTGATTCTAAGTAGATCAAGCGTTGTTCTCCATTGGTTATTTTGCTTGTAATGGAATGTTGAAGGAATTATGAAATTTTCCTTTCAAATTTTATAGAAAAACGCTAGTGATAGCATTGTAAATCTAACCATCAAATGGAATCTAAAGCTCAAATTATCTATCTCTGCACTAAATTGGAACTTCTGTTTGTGCACTTCATCAAAACCTCAAAATTGGTTGCATCCGCATATCCTTCGTAAAGATAGAGTTGTAAGATTGAGGTGAAGATTTTTGAGGACGTCACTGGAGTACTAGTGCAGGTTAAAACATGTTGCTTTTTAGCTGAAGACTCTAGAGAAGACATCTTGCAACACAAGGGCGCTCACCTTTGTTTGGGCAACAATGGTCTTGCTTGTTGGATTCAACTCATTGGTGAGTACCATGGATTTCTAGGTGGTCACATGTTTGCTGTTGACTGAGGGCTCTAGAATTTTTTTTCTCTCAAATGAACTCGATCAAGTGGCAACAAGCGAGCTCTCATGCAACGTTCTTCCTTTATGCATTTGGATCAAGTCTTGCTCGTAGGAGCAACCATATGGTCACAAGAGCAACCATGCTCTTTAAGACTTATCTTTTTAGAAAATTGCCTTAGAAATGAGACCTCTTGTGCCCAACTCAAAATCAGCCCCAAGTGTTTCTTACACGGCCTCGGCTGTCAATGAGTGCAGACACAATGATTTTGCATAGAAGGGATTCTGTGGAATCATTTAGGGTTTGAGCTTGAGATACTCTCCTTGCCAGAAAGAAGTACGATTCTCTAATACTATTTCTCATATTTTCTACTTAGAGATTTTTTAGAGCCAAAAGAAGATTGTACGTTCTACTACTTGTCCTCCCTCTAAGCTAGGTCTCTTAAGATGAATTTCCTCATTGAGCCTCCAAAGAGTTTTAGGTCGATGAATTTGTCATTAGGGTTTAAGGTGAAGATGAGATTAGGGCTATAAGTGTGGAGATTAGGATGGAGTTTTCTGCGTGGGATTGGCATAGATGCTTCACAATGCTATGGATCGAGCTCGGATGAGGATGTTGAGGATGAGATTGAAGAGAGAGGCTCCCAAACAAAGCATTTCAAGTTTGTAACAACTGAATGCTCTCTTTTGCTGCCACCACGTCCACTTGAGCTTTTCAACTTCATTCCCGACGCAAGTACTTTCTTGGAGTAGGGATTCAAGGTTGTATGTGTATATAAGGTTAGGGTTTAAGGGTTGGAGAATTTGATTACTTTCACCGATGTAGAGTTTATAGCTTGGGAAGTGAACTCTTTACAAAGGAACAAGCAAGCTAGTTGAAGAAGAAGTTTTCTTCCACTAGAAGCGACCTATGTTTTTTTAAATTTTTGCATGTCTAAGTTGACGAATTTTTCTAGACATCTAATATAACAAGGTTTTTTTAGTGTTCGAAGAGGCATTATTTGATGTCTATTCTTCCTTAAGTAATATGATTTTGGTAGAAACTCTATTATTTGCATGAGTTGTAGTTGTTTGTGCGATCAAATAATAGATCTTAGAATGTCATGTAGAATGTCAAATCATTTGGAAGTTTGGGATGTCATGTAGCTTTATGCTCATTTTCAAGCTTTACAATTGTTTATGCTAACAAGAATTTTTTGACTTGCAATTAAAAAGACAAACATGCTTAGCTTTTCAATGGCCATCTTGAACATGACTTGGCTTTGAGTTTTTCATAGCCCCTTTGATGTTGAGGGCTTGCCTTGCCTGTATAGGTTGTAGTCAACAATATACTGGGATGAATTCTCTACATCTTCCATTGTTGTCTAGTTGAGGACTCAAACCATCTTGCTAATTTTGTTTAGAGTAGTATAGTGAGTAGTGTTGGAAAAGTCTCCAAGTGCAATAACTGCCATGTTTTCTAGTCAATACCAAGAAATTTAAGCCACCAAAAAAACTACTTAGATACTTAGTGGTAGATTTTTTTTTTTTTTGACAAATTAGTAGTGGTAATTTTAGCCACATTTGTTTTCTAAGCCAGTGAGCCTTGAGCGGTTTTTATTGAGCATTACATGTGAAGATTCACAACATAACTATTTCTTGCAAGTATTAATTGATTGGTGTGATCAGTAATGTAAACCCTGTGGCAATGCTACTTCCTGTGATTCTACCATCATGTGCTTCTTGTTTCCTATAATGAATGGCCAAATCCTTTGAGCGTCTACAATTTCTCTGATTACCTGTGCCAATTGCAACTAATTCATATTTTTTTTCCAACAATAACTTTTAGTTGCTCATTTTGTTGTTGAGAATAAATGCAAGTGGCTTTAAGGGAATTTTCAGGTATCTTTCAACATAATGGAATTTGGAAAATTTCATCAATGTTTTGGCGACTTTCATAGAGCAAGAATAGTGAGGAACGTATAAGTTATCTGCGTGTTCCACCATGTAGATGTATGCAACGTTCATATTTCCTACTCGTATTGTTAGGTACTATGCGTGTGGGCAGAAGAATTGATGCTACTATAAACCAGTTCTTGCATGACATTGGATGTTGCAAATAACTGATTCTGTGAATGCTAAACCAGTTAGATTGCCATTGGTAGTAGTTTAATTGCTGATTTTTTTCTTTTTGCTGAGATTCCGCTTGCATTTCCTTGTTTGGATCTAGTCATTGCTAAACATTTCTCTTTGAATTTAATGAATGATTGATTTCTTGGTTGCTTTATTTTGGTCAATCATTCCTCTAGACCTAGTTTGAGAATTGACAACGATGGATGCATCGGATGTAGAGTGCTAAAGGTGCATTTGATTCGGCTTATGGCGAGTGCCCTTGCATTTGATAGAAGTTAGTTTGTCTATTTTTGCATTCAATTTGTTGGATCAAGGTGATTTTTCTATTGGGAGGATTTTTAGTGTTTTTTGGAGGCATGATTTGAAGATGCAATTGTGGAAGAGTTGAAGTGAAGGATTTTTAATACAAGTTTTGTTATGAAGAAGTTTTTGTTTTTTTCAGTGTATTTGTTACAGAATTTGTTAATTTGATTCTTACGGATTTATTTTAATAATACCTAGTTTGCAAGGTTTGGGTATTGGTGATTGGTATTCAACATTTATGTTGGAATAATCAAGTAGCTTAGGGTTTCATCCTTTAGATGAACTTCGTTTTGACCAAGTAGTCCTATAGGTTTGACCCTTGCTTTAGCTATTACGTTTTACTAGTCTATCAATATAGTTGTAAGATTACAACACCTTGATTCCTATATGGTATCAGAGCTAGTAGCAACAGATTGTTAGTACGTCATAGCTATACTAGTTTGATCACACTCCATTCATTCAGTTACAATACCAAGAGAATTATCACCATAAGTCCTGACTGCGTAGCCGATAGCACCGATAGATTTAGTCGACACAGTCATCAACACAATCGACGCAGTCATCAACATAGTTGTTACACCCGATATATAGACATGTCTTAGTAGCTCGAGTTTCTAGTCACCGATACAATCGTTACACTCACTATCTAGCAATGGACCCTGGAAAGAAGGACATATCAAAACCGATGAAACTAGCGGGACCCTCAAACTACATCATCTGGAGCTATAAGGTCAAGATGATTCCCATGCAGGAAGGACTCTGGAAATACGTTGAAACTTCAACAACTAGAGATCAATTTGCAGCGACAAAGTCCGCAACATCGTCCACAACCAATATGGGAGCAAAGTCTGCCCCGATCGCAACCAAACTAGTAGTTGTAGCGACAGAAATACCAATAGCAAAAGTCACCAACGACAAGGAGAACACATCTTGATTCTGTGCAGGACATATCATTATATCACTGGTACAAGATTCTATTATTTTGAGTGTTATTCACATTATTGATCCACACAATATTTGGGATAGACTTAGAACTATATGTGACATCAAAAGCTCATCTAAATGCCTTTCCCTCAAAGAATAGTTCTATTCCTTGCAAATGGTAGAAGGCAAAGGGATAGGGGACCACCTACAAACCATTAACTTGATCGTGACTCAACTAGTCAATCTAGGAATACATACCTTAGATGAGGATCTTATCGATTTTATTTTGAACAATTTGAAGAAGAGTTGGTATATCTTCAAACAAATCCAAAAAGGTAAAGAACGGACACCATTTTTTCCCGAGTTAGAAGGTTTGTTACTCTAGGAAGAGATAGGACATACCTTAGAGAAACTGCAAGATGACATCAAAGAAATCAACTTTGTTGGCACCGATCGATACTCCTAATGAGGTGAATACAATTTTTACGGCCGTTCCAATAGAGGATGCAACAATCCCAACAATACTCGAACTATACCCACACAACCGTATTCTAGATTAGGGACACAAAGCCGCAATCCAATAGTTTGCCATAAATGTGGCAAGGAGGAACATTATCCTTGTGACTACATTCAACTGGCACTTGAAGAAAAAATTAAGGCAATGCAACTCCAACTCGACAACGTATAGCATAACCGAAATCAAGGCCGCCTGTACCGAACACAGCAAGTACATTTTATGGAAGTCAACAACGACGACTTTGACCAAGAAAACAAGAACAACTCTACATCAAACCTAAAGGACTGCATTGAAGCCTTCCACGCAAACAACAACAACCCAGCAAAAGAAGTCATCAATGCTTGCATCACTCCAACTATCAAAGACAATTGGTTTCTTGATTCTAGCGCATCTTCCCATGTCATAGGGAACCCACAAGTCTTTAGTTCTATTATGTCATCCAAAATACCACACATTAGAACAACAAGAAGCCAAATTATCAGGGTTGACAAATCAGTACGTCCGTCCCAAAATAGCGTCCGTAACCCGGACATTCGTCCTCACGGACGCTAAAGGACGCAGCGTCCCTCTCGTCGTCGGAAGGTGGACGGGCGGGGCAGGACGGACGGACGAGGCGGACGGGGCAGTTCTTGTCTACTTTGAGTTAGTAAGATTACATTTCCCCAAAAATTAATATAACTCATGAAAATGGTTTCTTTTCCCTTTAATTCTAAGGAAACATTTTTTTTATTTTTTTTATAACAAATCGCGAACCATTGCACTTCATTTAATATTTAATTGTTTAAGGATTAAGGGAGTGACCACGGATGGGGGGACAGGCGGACGAGGCGGTCCCAGCGGACGCTACGGACACAACGTCCACGTCCAAACGTCCCGGACGTCCGACCGTCCTGTCAATTATGCCAGGAGTTGGCCAACACACCATTCATGTCATTGATCTTTTTGGAAAAATAAAAGATATCCACAACGGTTTTTATGTTCCAAGCATCAAAACAAACTTATTTTCCATAGGTAGACTTACAAGCATTGGCTACAAAATAGCGTTTGAATCTACACAATGTCACATATATGACAAAGACCAATTGAGTCAACTCATTCTTCAAGGCACTTGAGATTCCAATAATAATCTTTACCGAGTGGAACAGCATCCTCATCAACTTACCTTGACTACTCAAACGACACTTCAACATCTCTCTAGCCCTCCACCACCATCCAACTCCACGTTTGCAAGATCCTCACAAGAGTACAACAACACCCTACCAGAACCGGGACTAGGACCACTCTTCCCCACCACTCTGACTTCCACATCATCTAAAACATCCAACATCAAAACTCCACTCCAACAACTCCTTGACCGTGACATTCACCTATGGCATCAACACATCAACCACATCAACCATCAGAGCATGTATCACATGACTTCCCGACAGTTAGTAGTTGGCGTCCCACACATTCCCCTCATCAAACACGTCTTCCAATCTTGTATGTTAGGGAAACTTCTACATGACCGTATTTCCAAGAAGTGCACTACTCATAGAACCTGTATACTACAATTAGTTTGTAGTGACCTCTATGGTCCCATGCCCACCCCTTCACGAAACGGTAGTCGATACATCTTTACTTTTATAGATAATTTTTCTAGAAAAACCTGGTTATATTTTCTCATTGAAAAATCCCAAACCCTAGATTCCTTCAAATAATTCCTTCAAATAATTTCAAACCTTCGTAAAGCCACCATCCAATTGCATTGGGACACTTAGAATTGACCATAGTGGAGAATATATATCCATAGATTTCCATCCCTACTATGAACATCATGGCATTCACAGACAACTTATTGTTGGCTATTTCCCACACCCAAACAACATTATAGAAAAGAAGAATTGTACCTTATTAGAAGGTATTCATAGCATCGCTATAGATATACAAATTCCAAAGGTATTTTGGGATGAAGTAGCAAAAATAGTAAATTACATTCAAAACCGTTGCCCCACCAAGGCCTTCCGGCTATTCACCCTAGAAAAAGCTTTCACTGGTATTAAACCAAACTTGAGCCATCTACGTGTTATAGGCTAAGTTGTTTATTGTCACATCTCTGATGCTAAACGTCAAAATTTTGATCCCAAGGCTATTTCAACCATCTTACGCAAGTACAATGAGCTCATTAAAGCATATCACTGCTACAACCCTAGTACTTGAAAAATCCTCATCAATAGAGATGTGAGATTTGACAAAACTACCTTAGACTCCCACACCTAGAGACAATAGAACCCCTTACAGACCCTCCATTTTTTGACCATCTCTTATCTCCATTCCACTTGCTTTTCTAACCCTTACTATTTCCATATACACAACCCTAGGTCCCACCACTCCCACTTAGACTTCATTTCCCTCTGCAAATTCCACCTTTCCACACCCTCATTCCCTACCTAGCTTTCCTTTTGTCCCACTTAATTTGGCTACTTGCCCTCTCGGCAGATCCCTTCCAGCTACTCCAGTCTCACTTGTCTAGCCTCCATCCTAGCTCAATCTACTCGCCGCTCTCAAAGACCCTGCAAACAAAACATATGCCTAGACGGCTATGATTTTTGCCTTTCTATCAAAGATTTCAATATCTGCAAAGCCAAAATCATTTCCTCACCATCCGCCCCAACATCTCCAGACAATGACACCATTTCATTCAAGCAAGTCCAATATGACCCTAGATGGCATTTAGCAATGCAAGAAGAAATAAATTCTATATAGAAAAACCAAACCTGGGATTTGGAACCATTGCCTCCTAAGAAACGCACCATCATCTATAAGTAGGTCTTCAAACTCAAGCCTGGGATTAACGGACAAGCACCAATCAAAAAGGCTCGACTTGTTGCCTGTGGATTTGAACAGTGCCATGGCATTGACTTTGATGAAACTTTTGCTCCCATCATCAAATGGGCTACTATCAGAACAGCCATTGCACTTGCAGCTATTCAACGGTGAAGCATTCACCACATAGACGTTTGCATTGCATTTCTTCATGGCTTACTAAAGGAACGGGTATATTTGGGATAGCCACCTGGATTCTGAGCTTGTGGCCAAGAAAACCTAGTCTGTCACCTCAACAAGTCCTTGTATGGATTGAAGCAGAGTCCCCGCACTTAGTGTGATCGGATTGATGCTGCTCTCCAATGCATTGGCCTCCATTGCAGTAAATCCGATGGCAATATGTATTACATGCACCATGACAGTGAGACAATGATACTAATGCTATATGTCGATGATCTCTTCATTACAGGAAGCTCCGATCATCTCATCTCCTAGCTCAAGAAGTTTTTGCACACAAAATTCGAAATGACTGACCTCAAGCCAATTTGATAGTACCTAGGCATATCTTTTGAACAGGTCCTTCTTGACATTTTCCTCTACCAACAAGATTACATGAAATCTATTCTACATGAATTCAGAATGGAAGATTGTCATCCTACTTCTATTCCCCTATCTGAAGGCCATCTCCTCATTATTGATATGAACTCCCCCTACATCAACTCAATGTGCTATTGCAAGTTAGTTGGAAAACTGATATTTCTGACAATAACAAGACTAGATGTAGCCTATGGAGTTAGTCAACTTAGCAATTACATGGCAAACTCTCAACAGGCTCACCTCGAGGTAGCTAAACATCTACTACGTTATCCGCAAGGAAGCCTCAACTTTGACATTCTCTACCAAGCAGATGTTCCCTTTACACTCCTAGGATTCACGGATGTAGATTGGGGTTCTTGTCCAAAGACTCATCGCTCCATGGGCCCCTACATCTTCACACTTGCAAGGGGCCCTATCACATGGCAAAGTAAACAACAACTTACTATCTCTAGGTCATCCACCGAGTCCGAGTATAGGGCACTAAGCAACAGTGTGCAAGAAGCGGTATGGCTGCACCACCTCCTCTAAGAACTGAAACTACGAACTAAAATATCTCCCACAGTAGGCTGTTGTATGTCAATCAGTTCTTAGTTTTTTAGTCACTTATAAACATATTATTGCTAAGCTTACTAGAAGTCTCAAATGATAGTAGGGAATGTTGCATGCAAAAGTACAAAGTTAGAAGTGTTTAAAGGTTTTTTGGCAGATTTTCTACATGTGTTCCCTCATTTCAATGTTTCTCTCTATATTATTGTGCAATGAGCATCTTCTTATCATCAAAATTTACAAAGGTGAGCTTTGGGAAATAGGCTTGATTTTGAGTGATCACTAACCTTTTAGATTTTGGTGGAGTCAACAATTTTATATATCATGATAGTAGTCCATATCTACAACTTTGTACAAATTGGTTAGATGTGAGATATCTTACATTGCATCCAATGGTACAAGTCATTGCATTTTTTATTGTGGAAAATCTCTTCATACCACTAGTAGTATACTAGTAATATGATAATCTAAAAAAATGTATGTTAGTTTAGAGTACATGATAATATTTTGTTTTAGCAATTTATACAAATGCATATTTGGTTTTTTGATGATTATAAAGTTGATGTTTGGCTATTAGGAATGACCTTTTGATAGTCTTGCTATAAGTTCATGAAACAATGCTAGAGGTGTATATAATCCCTTTATTTTTACTTTTTAAGGAAGTGCTAGGATGTTGATCATTCAAAATTCTATGAAGCATTGTATTTCTACATTCATCCATCTTTTGGACCTAAAATACTTTTCAATCATATCCATGCACTTTTTTTTCTATTATAGTAGCTCCATAGAATCCTAGACAAGAGTTCTTCCAACATATTCAATAATATTTTGGTATTCTTTGCACACTCAAAGGAGAATCAAATCCTACTATCTCCTTTAATTTTTGATGAATAGAAAATATTTCACATAGAGGAGAATCTTCCAAAAGAATGGTTTTTAGTGTTTCACTATTCAGTGTAATCTCACAACTCGTAGCTTCTTATTCTTTATTTCAACTTTATCTAATATAACCCCTAAACTCTTTACTAAAGCATGCTTTTAACCCCTAAAGGACCGAACTGTGTTTTTTGGCTGTATAGAAATTTTGGGCAGGTCATCGTAACCAAAAATTTGCATACTTAAGGCTGAAATTATAAGAAAAGGTGTAGATGAGGAATTATTTTCATATGCAACAAATTTCATGACGTTTGGAAATAGGAGTCAAAAGTTATAGCCTAATATGTAGTTTGTTTCTTAACTCGGGCAGTCTGGGTAAATCTGAAAAAATCATTTTTTTCAATAATCAAATATTGAAATTTGTTTCATAGACTTATATATATAAGGAAAGCTTTGAATCATTCCATTTTGATCAACGAGTGAAAAGTTATGAGGATTTTTTTGTCTGCGGGTAGTTATGAATTCCCTACTCTAAAATAAACTTTGAAACCCTTTATCTTATCCAATTTTTAATATTTTTGAAGAAGAAAAAAATCTTAGTCCTAGAATGTAAATTTCTTATTACAACATTTCAACCATTCGGATTGACATTTTTCAATTCCATATTTAAATTCTTAATAATTTAGTATTTTGAATCATTCTCTACTACTACCTACTTACTATTTCTTTCCTATATGTTGTACAATTCCAAATGATCTGAAATTTTTTAAGCATGTATCTAACATGCTTGAAGAATGAATCCAAAGAGTTGAAATCATTTTGAACATTTTTTCATACAAATTTGACCTTGTGAAGTTCAACTGCCCGGTTTTTTGCAGGGACAAAAAAATGATTTTTGTCACTTCAAAGGCTAATATCTTGCAATCTACATTGTGGAAATTTCTGAAATTTTTTTCATATCTTTTCAAACTAGTTTAATACAAGATCCAATGGTTATATGTGTCCAAAAATTCTTTTTTTTTTTTATAAATTTTGAAACTTGTACAGGAAATGGCAGTTTTGGAGCATTTTTGGCAAAAACATAGTCAAGGAACTTTAGAGGTTAACAAAGATTATGTCAATTTTTTTCAAGGATGCCTTTCTATAGAGGTACTTTGAATGGAATTATTTTATCTATATTTCCACAAGCTTTATTAGGTAATTAATTGCTAACTCAATTGTACTCTTATATCATCAAAATTGGGATAAATAGGGACAGATTGAAGGCTCGTTTGAATTCTTTAAATTTAAACCAATAGGATCATTCAATTCTTCTAAATTCATGTCAAGGTCTTTACATTAGGATTGATCTAAAACTACAATTCATCCTATTTAGCATCCTAGATGGCACAATTTTGAGCCAGTTTGATGACATTAGGATGAGGTTTTTTTTACTCTAGTTCCAAACTTAAGCTCAATTGGATTCCTCCTATAAATCATAGTGAGATTTTTAAAACACAATAATTTTTTAAAAATCACCATATCAAGAGAACCTCATTTCAAATTCATTCCAACAAATTTTACTCAAAAAAAATGACAATATTTTGCTTGTAAATGAATTTTGAAGGAATTTTGAAATTTCCCTTTCAAAACTAATAGAAAAATATTGGTGATAGCATTGGTGAATCTAACCATATTGGTGGAACATTAAACTCAAACTCTACAACTTTTGTTTGTATGTCAATTCCAAAATATTCTCCCAAATAGTACCTTATGATGATTTTTCTCAAATCTTCAATTTTGGAGAAGACTCTAAACGTTTAGAAGAAAATTTTCAGTTTTGTCTATAAAATTTCATCAAAATGCAAAATCAAAAACCCTAAATCTATCTTTGTACTAAATCGAAAATTATGTCTGTGTGCTTCATCGAAACCTCAAAATCAGTTGCATCCTCATGGCCTTCATAGATATAGAGCTACAAGATCGAGGTGAAGATTTTTGAGGATGTAACTAGGAATGCCAGAGCAGGTCAAAATGGATTGCATTTCCGACTAGCGATTCTAGAGAAGACGTCTCGCGGCACAAGGGCACTTACCTTTGTCTGGGCAATAGTGGTCTTGCTTTTTGGATTCAGCTCGTTGGTGAGCACTATGGATTTTTTAGTGGTCGCATGTCTGTTGTTGACTGTAGGCTATAGAATTTTTCTTTTTTCGAATGAGCTCAATTAAGTGGCAACAAGTGAGCTCTCATGCAACATTCTCCCTATATGCATTCGGATCAAGTCTTGTTTATAGGAGCAACCACTCTCTTTAAGACTTAGCTCTTTAGAAAATTGCCTTAGCAATGGAACCTCTTGTACACAACTTGAAATCAGCCCAAGTGTTCCTTACACAGCCTTGGCTGTCAACAAGTGCAGATACAATGATGTTGCGTAGAAGAGATTCTACATGGAATCATTTAGGGTTTTAGCCTAAGATACTCTCCTTGACAAGAAGAAGCACAATCCTGTAATACTATTTCTCATATTTTCTACTTAGAGCTTAGAGCCAGAAGAAGATTGTTCTATTGTTCGCCCTCCCAACTTCAAAACTAGATTTCTAAAGATGAATTTCCACCTCGAGCCTCCGAAGAGTTTTAGGTCGATGAACTTGTCATTAGGGTTAAGGTTAAAATGAGGTTTGGGCCATGAGTGTGGTTATCATGATAGAATTCTATACGTGGGATTGACATGGATGCTTTACAATGCTACAGATCGAGCTCGGATGAGGTTGTTGAGGATGAGATTGAAGAGAGAGGCTTCTAGTCTACAATGACTAAGTACTCTCTTTTTCTGCCACTACCTCCACCTAAGCTTTTTAGCTCCATTCCCGATGTAGGTAGGGATTTCTTGGAGTAGGGATTCATGGTTGGGAGTGGGGGTAAGGTTCTAGGGTTTAGGGTTTAAGGTTTGGAGAGTTTGAATACTTTCACCAGTGTAGAGTTCATAACTTCATTTCAAATTTGCCTTCTATGAGTTATAATATTGTGACAATCTATTCACAGTTTGCCATTGTAAAGGCATTATAAAATTTCAAAAAACAATGACTAAATATGCAATGTTTCAACACATAACATATCAATGTTGTTGCAATTGAATTTTGTCACAATGTTGATCCAAATTGAGTGTATTCAATGCCAATTTTATACATGATTGTAATTCTATGGTTGGAAGTTGATCTTAAAACAACATCTTGACAATGGTTTGTCAATGGTTGTTGATTGTTTGCATTTACAATGTTTGATTGCTTCAATGTTGAAAAATTCTATAATTATTCAATATAAATACAATATTGTGTGAATATATAAACAAATGCTATGTCAAAATTCAAAAATTCAAAATTTCATATCAAAATTTATATTTATTGATAAAAAAAAATGTCCTACTTTCAAAAAGTTGGGTACTACATGTATTACACATAGTATATTACCAACTTCAAAAACAACACAGGCTTTAGGCAAAGATTGTCAAACAAGCTCGAGACAGCCAACAAGCCTAGAAAGGGAATTTGTAGGCATTTTTTTATACATTCTAAGAAATGCCAACTCTTTGCAACGTTTTATCCCGTCTTCACTAATCATATTTACCTGAAAGAAAAGCCTCATTTGTCCATGTAATGTCACCTCATCATCACCACTTGCTTCCATTTGAATAACTACACTACTGAACCAAGGTCTGTAATAAAAAGAATGCACTACTCTTGTATGCATGGGTCAATCAACAAAGTGATTTGAAGATCCTGATGGTATGGCTAAAGATGTAAAAAATTGGATTACCTATATTTGAATCCATGCACTTGTAAATAACATCTCTTATAACATAATTATAAGACTCAATTGACATATTTCTATTATAAACCATTACTTATTATTTAAAATGCAATTGTTGAACTTCAAGCAATTTACAATCAAAACACTTGCAACTATTCAACTTCAAGCAGTTTGCAATCAAACATATGTAAAACATTTACATTTACTTCATCTCAAACCAACTTGCTTTCCATTTTATACAAATCAAATGCTCTAATAAATTCTTCACATAATTCCAACTGCTCCGTCAAGATCCTCTGTGCACTTTTGGATATAAAATTTAATTGTGTTGAGGCATAAGAAAATTGAAAATCTTCTTTCATCCAAGATAATTGCAAATTGACCTGGTCTTTGGAAAGTATATTAGCTCTTATTGCACAGCCTGAGCCATAATATGTTAATAAAGTTAGTAGAGTGCATTTTTTTCAACACCTTATAAAACTATAGATCCAATTAATATTCTAAAACAACCTTTAGATTGAAAAAATTAAAGCATTTAGTTCATAAAGTGTGGGGAAGCATTCACCTCATCAAGTGTTGTGTATTTTTCAGCCTTGGTTTTTTCCTCATAAACATCCTTGTTCATTGATAGTTTTTGCAAAGCGTTTAATTGGTAGTTGTGCTTTAAAATTTGAGATGTTGTATTCCTCCTATTACTTGCTCTATAACCCCTCTTCATTAGTGTAATATGAAGTTGTTCATATCGATTAGTGCTATATTCCCATGGAAGTCTAGACCTACGTATATAGTCTGAAAAATGTGACATAGCTTGAATTTTAATTGTTTTGAAGCTTGATTTTTGCCAACTTCTCATAGCTTGTTTGAAAAACATAACAACCTTGGAATTAAAACAAATAATATTTATTACTAGTAAAAACTCATATACCAGTCCAACACATATTTTATTGAAATATTTCAAAAAAATTATACATATTTATATTTGTTGCATCAAAAAAGTGATTTAGAATTACCTATTCATAGTGTCATCCAGAAGCTCCAATGAGTTCTTGGTGTGCTCAGGGCTACGACTTGCTATCTTGTACAAATTTAAAAACAATACAAAAGCCCTGATGACATTATCCTCAAAGAAGTTGATAAGACACAACACAATCACCTATTCAAAATACATACAATAATGCCTTTGTAAGTATTATAGAAAACACATAATTTACTAAAAAAAAATCAATTGTACGGTAGAACTATGTCTCATACCTACATTATAGCCCAATGTTCAAAAGTAGCAAAATTAGCATTGGAGTTGAAGTACCCTCATTTATCAATGCTTGGAATTCTATAATTAGAATATTTTGATTCCTTATGTATTGTTGCTAAATGCTTATCCAATTCAAAAATGATCTCTGAAGTGCAAACTACCCTATCATTAGACATATCTTTCAAAATTGAAACCAAGGTCTTAAAGATCCCAATATTTGCTTGGTGGAGTACATCTACATTGATACTTGTATATAGATTGCTAGATTTGGTCGTTCCCCCATTAAATCCCCAAAAAGCACTCTATAAGAATAAACACACCAAGTAAACCATCAACATGCATTAACATCTCATTTTAATGCTAACTCTTCAAAATAAGACTTTTGTTTATTCTTTATTTGATGCCAGTTGTTCAAGGAATGACTTTCTTTAATTCTTTATTTGATGTTATTCTTTAAAGGATATGACTTTCTTTTAAGTCTTTATTTGATGCCAATTGTTCAAGAGATGGCTTTCTTTAATTCTTTACTTGATGTTAATCTTGGAAGTCGTATACATTCAAAGGGTAAGTTAGACACCTTCACTATCTTTAAAAATTGACATACAAGTAACTAACATAAATACCTATGCAATAGCCTAAATTTTCAAAGTTGGATAGTATCTCCTTTTCCACAAAGTTGGGAGTCAAACTATATATTAACTTTGTTGAACAAGGCTTGAAAATTCTTTTGTTTTCACTTCAAAAGAAAATAATCTTGTAATCTATGAGGCCAAATGGACTAAAATATTTTCTACAAATCCCCCAAAAAATTTAGTACAAATTTGTATGGTTGAAATTTTTGAAAAATATTTTTATATATTTCAATTCAGCTCAAAAAAATCTTCCGAAAATGAACATTTGGCTAATTACCCTGAACCCATTTGGGGATCACTAACTGTACAGTAGTGACACCACGCGACGGATGAAAATGATTCAAAACGGATGAACTCTGGATGTAACATCGTCGGTTCCTCGGATTTTCCGGCGTTCGTTTCAGCGTGTTTAGGGCTTCTCGAGGTTTTCTGAGCTTCCTCGTCCATGCAGTTTGCAGAATGGATCAGAGTCTCCTTTGCATTTGCACTTGATCTCACTTCATTACGCACTGAACAGGTTTTGCCAGGCTACAGTCATACTGTAATACCGTAGTTTTGAACATTGCGTGGAGGGGTATATTTCGAGGTTTCGTTCAAGGTTTTCGCCGGAGACGCGATTTGCATTGAGCTCGATTAAATTCCTGTGTTGTCGAGTTCGGAATCTATGAAGACAAACTCGCTTCGGGGCGGAGATACTATCCTTCCAGGAAGAACGAGGACCTCCTAAGGCTCTTGTCGTATTTCGCACTTAGGGTTTAGAGCCAGAAGCGAGATTGCAATTGTCTCCTCGGATTTTGCGCTGTAGAAGAGATTTTGAATTTTGAATTTTCGTTGGAAATCAAGCGGTTCAAGCGCGTGGGCTACTTCGTGTGACCTGACTCTTTCGTTCGAATCAGGTACTTACAGCGCATTCTCGCTTTCTCTTTTCCTTTTCTTTCATGTTTCGGGGAAGTATTGTCGCACCGTTTTTGCTTTCCTGAAATTAAGAAGGGGAGAGAAAAAATACTTTACGAGTTTAGAGTTTGCGAAGATTTCAATTTTGTTGGAAATTGTAAGTAAAGAGTGTCAGCTCTATTGTTGCTTTACTATTTTTTTAAGGAGAGATGTACATGTACAGAAACTCCAAGCCCTCTATCGAGCCATCGTGCAGCTTTCTCCCTTGATGCATTCGGATCAGTCTTCCTCGCAGGAGCAGCCGTGCTCTTTAAGACTTAGCTCTTTAGAAAATTGCCTTAGCAATGGGACCTCTTCTGCCCAACTCGAAATCAGCCCCAAGTGTTCCTTACACGGCCTTGGCTGTCAACGGATGAGATTGATAACATTTAGGGGGTTTTAGCCTGAGATACTCACCTTGACAGGAAGAAGCACGATCCCCTAATACTATTCTCATATTTTCTACTCAGAGCATAGAGCCAGAAGAAGATTGTTCTACTGCTCGAACCTGGATTTCTGAAGATGAATTTCCTCATTGCGCTTCCGAAGAGTTTTAGGTCGATGAATTTTTCATTAGGGTTTAAGGTGAAGATGAGATTAGGGCCATGAGTGTGGGGATCAGGACATGGATGCTTTACTATGCTATGGATCGAGCTCGGATGAGGATGTCGAGGATGAGATTGAAGAGAGAGGCTCCCAAGCGAAGCGTTTCAAGTCTGCAACGACTGAATGCTCTCTTTTGTTGCCACCGCCTCCACCTGAGCTTTTCAGCTCCATTCCCGACGCAGGTACTTTCTTGGGGTAGGGATTCAGGGGGGGGTGCTCGCGTAAGGTTAGGGTTTAGGGTTTAGGGTTTGGAGAGTTTGAATACTTTCACCAATGTAGAGTTCGTAACTTGGGATGCAAATATGGGATCGTATGGAAAAAGTTATGCAGTGGAGTTTTTTAAATATTTTCCAGCACGATTACAAGTTCTATGACAGCATTGTTAACCAGTATTAAGAGCTTCAAATCGTGCCTTACTTTGTTTTAGCAGGTCGTATGAAGACTTTCTTTTTGTCTATCTATTTATTTTTATCTTTATCAGTATATGGGATGATGATCTTTGATTCTAGTGATATACAATTTAGCCTCACTCGAATTATAATTTTTGAATATGATCAATTGAATTGGTCACATTTTCAAACCACGAATCTTTGGTCCTGTATGGGCCAAGTATATCTTCTAATTGTGAATTTATTTCGTACCTCCAACTATGCTCTTGTTACTGTGGCAGCGTCTACGAAATGGACTGATGGTGATCATGGAGGTCGAGTAAGAAGTTTCCCGCACGTTCCAGGCAATTACGCTCTCCACGTCTATGTTCCTGGTTAGTGTGACTATGTTGGAAGCTTTTAGCATCATATCTGCCGCTCTCTTTCTTGAACTCGTGTTCATTTATTGTCTCTACCCTGAGGAGAGAGACCCACTAAGTAGAAGCAATGGTTCAAAAACTTAAGATCTTTTGTGCCCAATTAAGATGAGACATGTTAAAAGCAATAGTTGCATGTTGGGGTACATCATGTCCAAGATAAGTTTCTGATGTCTAGTGGAATTGTGATTGGAATGAACTCTAAGATTGTCAAATAGTTTTTTGGCAGTTTCCAACGAGTGAGGAGTATTCTAAGGATTGTACTGAGGAATGTATTGGCGAATTGTTTGGAAAGAGACATGTGAACTTCTATTTGGGGTCGAGACACTTGTGATTAGCTACTTGGTTGCTTTCTGCCATTGAAATCTTCCTATGCTTTTTCTGGTGGCAGTGACATTGTCTGCGTCGACACAAACCAAGCTTGCTCCGTATCTCCAAAAGGCTGTGTCCTTGTTTCCAGGCCTCAAGACTGTGGAAGATGATGATCTGTCAGCCAGTGTCAAATCAAAACGAGGTGACCTTGTTAGCTCCCTAGCCTTTATTTACCTGCATTTGCACAATGACTGCTGTTCAAGGTTCTAAAGATTTACATATGGGACAATCTATATCACAGTCCTGGAAAGAGTGAGCATCTTCAATAGTCGCTTCTTACATGACAGCCCTAAACCCTTTTCTCTCCTGTAATCTCAGAGAGCTCTATGTATCCCCGATTTGGTTATTCTAATTTAGTTGGAGGAGAAGGCTATGTACTAACATAGACAGTTGTAGTTTGTGGAAATCAGCGGAGCTTTCAGTAGGCGGAGACTGATCCATCCTTTTTTTCTCATTTCACTTTCCAGGTATGAAGTTAGCAACTGAGTTCCATATAAGCCTAGGACGCACTGTTCCCATTCGAATTCATCAGTTAGACACGATGGTACACATGTTGCGGAGAAAATTCGAAGGTCAAAAACGGTTCTGGGTTGAATTCAGCAGCTGGGAGGTTTTCGTCAACGATGACAGGACACGTTCCTTCTTGTCTCTTGAAGTTGTGGCAACAGGATATTCAGAGGTCAGACCATCAAGGCTGTGGTAGTGATGCTTTCTAACTCTAGAACTTGGTTTGTTGCCCTACCCACTCAGCAGTTGTGGCATTTTTTTGCCTTCAATTTGATGGTTCCTGGGTCAGTTATTAAAATTTCAGTATTTTTCTTTTTTTTCTCTTTTTCAGATCAAAAAGCAGGTGTCCTTGGTGGATGATGTTTACAGACTCCACAGTTTACCCACCTTTTACGCGGTAAGTTCTTATTCACATACCTTTTGAGGCCGATTGCAAGGTGAGAAGTTATTTCCTACAGGGTATAAAATTTCTTTTGGCACTAATGAAAGATTTCATGGGGTAGCAAGTCGAGTTTTATCCAAAATGCATCACTGCTGAACATTGGTAGATTATGGGCAAATTAGAGAATCCAGATTGCAAGCCTGTTTTATAGCAAGAAAAGAGGCTCATTATTCTTTGATTTGTTCAATCTAGTAAAGACTTGAATGGTGTGCACCAGAACCCTCGACCTCACATCTCTCTGGCGTGGGCATTGGGAGACGTCACGGGTGCTCTTGCAACTGTAGCTCAAGACTTGAACGCAATGTTGCGCTTGCAGGAGGAGAAACCCTGCCTCTGGACATGCCCTGCCACTAAAGTTGAATGTAGAATAGGTCAAAAGCTTCATTCAATTTGGACATCACCACTTACGAAACAGTAGTGTTGTATCGATCAAACTGCACTTCCGAGTACTGTTGCTCTTTTCGGTTACCAGTTTTCAAGACGTTATTTTGACATTTGTTCCTGATTCTGGAACACCGGTTCAACACCGGTTTCTATGACATCGAGAGTTTCAACGACTGTGTAAAGAGCAATTGAATGGATTAGCGAGTTGGTCTCAGTTTCTTACTGGAAATTAAATAAGTAATTTCAATTTGAAAGGAATCATTACAATGTGGGCCTTATTGGTTTTGGTGAAAGTACATTACATTTCTTACCAAAAACTTTTAAGCAAATTAGCTCAAGTGGTACCATCTTGTGTTTGATACCCTCTTTTTGCAAAAGGAGGATCTAAATCTTAGTTTAGGAAGAAGATAATCCAATGTGATGAGATTGCATACAATCTTGCCTTGTTGTCATTTCCCCCAAAATACAAGTGGAATTTAGAATTAGAAACAAAATAGTGGATGAAAAAGAAAGACTTTCATGACTTATTGTTTACCTCTACTAAATGATCTTTTTTGTAAATATTTCATTTGGATTTAATCTTAGAATCACCATTACCAATTGGGAAAAAAAAAATTTAATTCTAGCATTCAATCAATCAATAATTGTGTATTCAACAAGTAGTCAATATAAGAAATCAACAAACACAATTTATTTTCTCTATGTAGTACAACTTTCTCTATTTATTAAATGCATATATTATTATTGATATAAATTAAGAATAAAGTCTCATTTTCAAATGGAAAAAATCATATTACAATACAATAAACAATATCCAAATACAATATAAATTAGTTACAAAAATTCAAAGCATTGTAAAAGAATCTATCCAAAAAGATGGAGAGTCATTGACTCTTTAACTTTTTAAAGCATAAATCTTCTTGTGATTTTTTGCATATATTTACTCAAATTTTATAAATATATATAGTTCCCTCATTTTCATCAAATTGATCATACAAGAAGATTATCTTTTAATGATTCAAGTACTATTTTGAATGAAAAAATATATATTTAGACAAAAAAAATTGTTCTACAAACTTTCAAAGTACTTTATTCATCATCATAATATAGACTTTGGAACACTTAGGTCTTAATTTATAAATAAAGATGCCCAAATAAAGCAAGGTGCCAAAAAATTCAAAGCAACATAACTTTTGATTAGGGAACCCATTTGGAAAAAATTCATATTCCTACCAAGGAGGTGGATATTTACACCTTGTATCAAAATTTTGTTAACATCTTACCAAAATTGACTTTATAAGAACCTATTTCGATTTTCAATTGTTCATTCAACGGACAAATGGCCTTTAGGGGTTAAAAACTACCACTTGGTCAATGGTACTTGAATTGAATTGATTGTTGTTGGTTGCATGGTGTATATCCTATAGATGTATGTAATAGAAAGAAGGGAAAATTTGCAAAGAAAGGTGAGAGTGGAAAACAATTTAGACACTTAAATTTTATATGTAAGATAGCCCTACTCAAGAAATTGCATGAATGAATTTACAAAAACCATAGGATATTGGAAATATGTCGCTTCTAGCTTTTATATAAAAATATGATCATCTTAAATTCAATAATTAAGGTCGATAGCCCCACATCAAATACCTTCTTAACTCATGTATATACTTTAAATTACAAAAAGTAATCTCCTTGAGTTGTATTTGCCCTCTTGTCAACCTTGCTCCAATAAAATGCCCTCATTTCACCTCAATCTAGAAATTGCATTGTATCATCTCAATTGACAAAACTCTATAACTTCAATCACTTATGAGCTAAGGCATAGTACAAATTTAGTCAATTTACAAACATGAAGTAACGAAGCAAAAAGATAGTAGGAATCTCATCAAAAGAAAACAAAACTTATTTATTTAGTAGAAAAATAACTAATTGATATTCATTAAAAAAACTTCAAATTATTTTTTTGTAATATATCAATAGAAAGAAAAAATATTGTTTTGCATTGAATTATTATTATTATTAAAAGTTGGTATCATTACATGTTGTTTAACTTAGTGAAGACACAAACTTGTCACCAAAATAGTGAGACAAAAATTATTAGATTCCATAATGAATAGGTGCATTCTTTATTTCTATAATTTCTTTGAAAGTCATGAATTGAACAATTTTAGTCTTTAACTTCCATATTGGATTAAGCACTTTAAAAGGATTAAAATAATTGCACTTCATTAAGACATTTTTATAAAATTGAACCTTTGTAGATTCTAGCCTAAAATGTGCAATTTCTATTTATAATAGCCTATCATTTTAGAATTGTTTATTTTTAACCAACTTAAAGGACTATGTAGCCACAAAGTGGCACATTAATGATTTCAAATGAACAAAACAAGATGAAGAAATGCATTTTCCATCACATTTGGATTCTTTTTTAGGATATGTTTGTACTAGATGTTTGTTGAAATTCATTTTTTGATGTATTATTGATATTATTATTGAATTCTCTATGAATGAAGATGCTAAAGAAATGGATCACAAAAGATGTTTTTCACTGGATTTTAGCAATTTGTACCTCTTTGCTCAAAATCTAAATTTCAGCCAAAATATATATTTTTTTGAATTTAAGCTCAACTAATGAATGTAATTTGATAACTCTATTTTCTATTCTAACTTGAATTTTTAAATTGTAAAATTAAAATATTTATAACTATTTAAACTTTGGAATTGCAAACACAATATTATACACATTAGAAGAATTTTCAAAACAAGAAGAATGCGAGTTCTCAAATTGTTAGGAACTTAGGAACAACTTGGGAACACTAGCACAGCAACGATCTGAGGTGGCTGAGACCCTATTACATCAAATGAGACTGATTAATTGATTTTTAATATAAATTTTGAAACTTTTACAAAAATTTTAATATTTGGATGTTTTTTTAATTATTTTATATTCTAGACAACAATATGCTTGTTCACAATTTTGGAAACTACCTCAAAATAGTCTTCCAGAGGCTTGAAAAAACATTTGATGATGACACAGAAATTTGGATTACATTATAATGTTCTACACTAAAAATATACCTTTATGTGAAAATTTTAGAATTTTTTAGCATATTTTGTATTTGATATGAATTTTCTTCACTCTTATTTAAAAAAACACAATAATTGAAAATTTTCATCCCCAAAATTCAAAATTTCAGAAATTATAGAAAATAAAGGTTTACATCTTTGAAAAATAAAATAAAATAAAATAATTTCCAATTATACTTAGTGATAAAATAGAGCACATAATTTAAGGGATATTGAAGTTATTTACACAATCTATGTCCTTTAGAGTTAAGGCAATTTTAAAATCCATAGTTTATTCATACAATTTCCAAAAAATGTATTTTTAAAGAATTTGGAATCTTCTTCTACCACAATAAATCATTGTAGATAGAAAAAGATTTCAAATTCTTCATTAGTGAGACATTTTAGTGAAGGGGGGAAGTAGTTAGTGTCACCTTAAGAATTAGTGTTGCCAAATGTTTTATTTATATAAAAATTGGGAGAAGAAAGTAATATTTTACTTTGCACTAAATCATAATAGTGTGACTTGGTAAATTAGTATTACATACACTATTAACCCGTAAAAGACAATAAACTCTTGTAGAGCTTTCTAATGGCTTGGATAGGTTTATATGACTTCATTTTTTAAAGGATGAAAGTAAAACCTTTACCAAAGATGTGTATTAATGTTGGTTTTGTGAAATTTGTATTTGTATTTGTATTAAATGCCTAGATTATAAGTTATAGTGCTTAGAAATTTAGAAGCAGCTTGGACAATATGCTAATAGAAAGAGCAAGCATTCACATAAATTGTGAATATTTTTTCATTAACTTTGAGTGCATATATCTTAGAATCTATGAAATGGAATGGGCTAAAATTACTTTGTACAATCTCATAGTATAAAGGAGAAATAGTGTGCACATGGTTGAAAATTTTTTTTAAAAAAAATTTCCCCAATTTTCATTCATTGTACTGAAAATGCTAATTTTAGAACAATTTAAGAACCATTAGCTCAAATTTTAGTGTAAATTCATGAGATTTTTTCTACTTGATTTAGAAAGGAAAATCTTTGTATTGACCATAGTGGAATTTGATTTTCACAAAATTTTTTTTAAAAAAAATTTCCCCAATTTTCATTCATTGTACTGAAAATGCTAATTTTAGAACAATTTAAGAACCATTAGCTCAAATTTTAGTGTAAATTCATGAGATTTTTTCTACTTGATTTAGAAAGGAAAATCTTTGTATTGACCATAGTGGAATTTGATTTTCACAAAAAATAAATTTTCCAAAAAACATTAAAATCACTTGCTGAAGTATTTGTTTTCTTATAGACATCTTCATGGTACAAGATGATTTGGGGTAGGTTAGACACCTCTACTATCTTTGAAAATTGACATTTAAAGTAACTAACATAACTACCTACCCAATGGGCCAAATTTCCAAAGAAGGATAGTATCTATTTTTTCAACAAAGTTGAGTCAAACTATGCTCACTTTGTTGGGCAAGGCTTGAAATTTATTTTCTTTTAACTTCAAAAGTTATAATATTGCAATCAGCAAAGCGAAATGGACTGAAATTTTCTACAAATTCCTGCAAAAGTTTAGTACAAGTTTTAAAAAAAGTTTTTATATTTCAAGTATGCTCAATACACAAGAAACTAGAAAAAGACAATTTTGGATACTTCTTGTCAAAAATAGTCTAAAAGCTTTAGGCATTAATCCCTAAAGGACCATATTCCCCTTGAAGGACAAAATGGATTTTGGGTAAGTTCTTTTGACCTAAATTTTTAGTGAAAATTTTTAAACTTTCTCATAAGATAGAATAAATTATTAGCTTTGTAGAAACATAAATTTAATTCAATTGGTGCTCAGGAACAAAGTTATACCACAAAAGCCCAAATTTTCATTCGATTGATAGAAAAACAAATCTACAAAAATTGAAATTAAATAATTATTTTTCTTATAGATAATATTTTTGTCTACATGTGAAGCTTTGATTCATCTATACCTTAAGCTAGATTGTTTTTTGTTTTATTTGTTTGTTACAATGAGATTTCCTTGACCATACGTCTTCTAATTGCACATTTGGTACCATTGGAAAGCCTTCAATCAAGAAGGATGCATAGACTTTGTTTCATGGTATTTGCATTTATGGTAGGAAAGTTATGGATTTTTGAGTTATTTTTTAATTATAAAATTATAATTTTTATTTATTTTTGATTGTGACAAATGTACAAGGCACTCTAGTCCATACCTTAAGTTAGATTGTTTGTTTGTTTTATTTTGTTTGTTTATTATGATGAGATCTTATGGACCATACATCATCTAATTGCATTTGTGGTACTGGCAGGAAGCTCTCGACATAGAGAATTGCACAAGCTTTGTTTCATGGTGTTTTGACTTCTAGCATAATAGTTATTGAATTTCAAAAAAAATAGAAATAAAAAAAATAGAAAAAATACCTTTATTTTTATTTTGACTGTAGCAATGGCATGGGGCATATTAGAAGTGAATAAAATAGACATTTGATAGGGGCTTTAAAAATTTTCAAGTATTCAAAAAGACCACTTGATCAATTTTTCAATTACCGATAATTAAAGGGTAGGGTTAGCACCTCTCTACCAAATATTTAATTCTCTTCCAAAAAATAAGGTTTGACAAATGTCCCAAATAGAAGTTTAAACTATTATTTTTCTTTTCATGATACAAAATTTTTTTTTTAATTAAAATTTTCTTTAAATTTTGGAATCTATTTTCTAGAATTATTTTCAACCAAACCCACCCTACAATTATGGTAGTGCACTCATTCCCTTGACTGTTTAAGAAATAAGGACTAAGAAACTAAAATTGAATTATTTAGGAGCTCAATCATTGAGTCAAATAACCTCTTAGAGTGAGATTTTTGTTCTACTCACAACTAAGCCTCTAGACCATTGAATTTTACCTAATAAGTTGTTTGTATCATAAACTAAATAGAGGGACTAGCTTATTGTAAATCACCTGGTAATACAAGGAAGTCAAATATATAAATAAAATTCACTAGCTATGTTTTGATGCTTTCTTGTAGGATGAGAGGACTTTTTTTTCTTCAAAAATTCAATCCAAAAAAATTGAGACAAAGCTATTTTGAGAATGTTTTTAAAAAAAATGGAACTTTGACTACATACATTAAGAGTTTATAGTGACCAAAATAAGAAACAAAAGTAAAACAAAATTGATCCTTCTTCCATTTAAATTAGTGATGTGAAAGTTATGAACAATCTTGTTTTTCACATATTCTAACCATCTTCTTAAAAAGAAAAATTATAGGAATGATTTCTGAATGTAATTTTTCACAATTTTTCAAAAAAATTGTTTGACAAGGTTAAACTTGCTTGCTAGAACAACCTCATTGTTGGGATTATCGTGTTTAACCCCTAAATGCCTCAATCCTTTTTCGATTTTTTGCACATTTTAGCTTGTATCTTTTTACAGAAATATCATTTATTGCAATTTCAAGAAATTTGTCATAAAGGAAGGTTTTCTCTTCAAGATTCAAATATTAGATTAGATGAATGAAAAGTTTGCTAAACAATATAGTGCTTGGAAGGGCTCTATTCATTGTCTAGAATACAGACATTGGAGCGCTTCAGGATTAAATCCCCATATTAGAGCTATCAACAATTTAGTTTTTATTTCAATCATAAATCTACTTCTACCTACCAATTTTTGAAAGAATGAAAATCAAGTGTGTGTTTTTGAATTTTTTCCTAGACTTTCAACTCAATTCTTCAATATAATTTTTTCTTAATTCAAAGTCTATAGTGCAAAATTTGTCCACAAATGGCAGTCAAAGTCATTTGAAATTGTAGGCTAGTATTCAAAAAAAATTCTAACTTTGAATGCTAATATCTCTCAATTTGTATGGTTAAACTTCATGAAGTTTTTACCACATGATCATAGAAAAGTAAAGTACAAGATGATACGGTTATATTCTAAATTTATTTATTTATTTATTTTTTAGATGAGTGCTACAATAATAGTAGTGTTTTTGACCAAAAAATAAGACCTTGGTTTTGTAGGGGCTAAAAAAATCAGTGTGCAAACAAGATTCAACAAATACCTTTTTAATTTAAAGATAACACTCATTCTTAAACTCTTATTTGGATGATTTTAGATATTGTAATCTTCAGGCTTGGAGTATATGGCAAGTTGTGACCATTAGGGGTAGTCACACCTTCTTTACCATTGCAAATTTCTCTAAAGAATGACCTGTAGGTATAGGAAAACAAGAACTACTGGAAAGCTATTGTCGATGAAGGTGTAATATCCATTTTGGGGTGAGGCTCTTAGTGAATCAAAAACTGAAAAAACAATTTATGTAGGAATTTGGATGGAGGTCATTGTGCAAGGTTTTAGGATCCAATCGGACAATCATGCGCATAGCTCGTACCACTAGAAGTTTGAGCGACAGTGACAATGAAGTTGGCAATAATAGTGAAATCAAGAGCCGGGATCAAAGGAATGAACCTAGGTAGTGTTAGATGAAAAAGTTCACTTACTAAATTTTATTTGACACTCAATGTTTACCTCTGGTGGAAAATAACAAAGAGGGAGAAAACTTTGTAGAAACAATATATTTTGTAGGAAGCCAATGGGAAGCCACCATGTGCACATTTTCTAGAGAATGTATGAGTAGTGAAGAAGGTGTGACTACCCCCATTGTTTAGTCAGGGTGAATAAACCCAAAGTCATTCCGGAGGTGCATGTAAAAAAAACAAAAAAAAACAAAAACTATTTATGCCTAAAATTTTTATCTTCTACACCCCTACTAAGAACTCACTTGAGGCCTCTGATTGCAATTATGAATTCTGAACTTGCAAATTCTATCATGCGTGGCAAATAAAAAAATGTAGCGTTTCAATGGTGAATATGGCAGTGCAATAACACCACGCGACGGATGAAAATGATTCAAAACGGATGAACTCTGGATGTAACATCGTCGGTTCCTCGGATTTTCCGGCGTTCGTTTCAGCGTGTTTAGGGCTTCTCGAGGTTTTCTGAGCTTCCTCGTCCATGCAGTTTGCAGAATGGATCAGAGTCTCCTTTGCATTTGCACTTGATCTCACTTCATTACGCACTGAACAGGTTTTGCCAGGCTACAGTCATACTGTAATACCGTAGTTTTGAACATTGCGTGGAGGGGTATATTTCGAGGTTTCGTTCAAGGTTTTCGCCGGAGACGCGATTTGCATTGAGCTCGATTAAATTCCTGTGTTGTCGAGTTCGGAATCTATGAAGACAAACTCGCTTCGGGGCGGAGATACTATCCTTCCAGGAAGAACGAGGACCTCCTAAGGCTCTTGTCGTATTTCGCACTTAGGGTTTAGAGCCAGAAGCGAGATTGCAATTGTCTCCTCGGATTTTGCGCTGTAGAAGAGATTTTGAATTTTGAATTTTCGTTGGAAATCAAGCGGTTCAAGCGCGTGGGCTACTTCGTGTGACCTGACTCTTTCGTTCGAATCAGGTACTTACAGCGCATTCTCGCTTTCTCTTTTCCTTTTCTTTCATGTTTCGGGGAAGTATTGTCGCACCGTTTTTGCTTTCCTGAAATTAAGAAGGGGAGAGAAAAAATACTTTACGAGTTTAGAGTTTGCGAAGATTTCAATTTTGTTGGAAATTGTAAGTAAAGAGTGTCAGCTCTATTGTTGCTTTACTATTTTTTTAAGGAGAGATGTACATGTACAGAAACTCCGTCAAGCTGCTTCGAGGTGCGACTCCTCTTCCTCAAACTTGCATAATGAGCAATGCGGAAGAAGGTCAGACGGTGGCAAGAATCTCGGTGAAAGACCGTCTAGGTCCTCTCCCGAACGCCGGGCGGTCTGGTTTTAAACGGAGGCGGGGCCAAAGCGTCGAACAAAATAATCCTAGACGGGGGCGGAAGCTCCCGAAGTCTGTGCAAGCGACTGTTGAATCCGAGAGCCCGAAGACAGCTCGAATTCCAGTGCACGAACGGCTGGGTGCGCTTCCTCCGCAACAACCGTTTAAGAAGAGTGACCAATTGTTCCACAAGCGGAATCGGCAGCAGGTTTGGAGGCATCAGGACTACAATGAGGTAGCTCAGCAAGGCAAGGAGGTGACGGAAGGGATCATCCCGGTGATGGAGAACGAGAAGCCCCCTTTTGTAAAACCTTCTTTTGTGCCTGCGTCAGTTCCCCCGCGTGTGCTGCAACCATTCAATGCCGAGCAACATCGGCAAACGTGGACGTGGGTTAGACCTGCAGCAAATTCTTCTACTGAGATGGATATTGATGAAAGTAATGAGAAAGTGTCCCCATGAACTAGCTGAACAGCCCTGGGTTTTGTTCTAGCTGCAGTATCATAGGCAAAGGGCATTTGCTTTTCCTTCCGTATGGAAGGATCTCTTCTTATGTTGTTGTTTTTCCTGATCCTTCTTTTTGACGCAAATGTAGGTTTTTCTCAGGGTTTAACCTGGTATGTACAAAGCTGATTCTTTCAATTTGAAGTATTTGTGTTTAAGCATATTTTGTGTGAATTGTGAAAGCTATCTTTAAACTGCACTGTACGTTCTGGAGGAGATGCCTGAACACCCTGGGAATCAATGAACATTTAGTTAAGAAATTAGGTTCCTTTGGTGCACAATTTTGAGCTCATGTTATATTTGAAACGATTTCTGTGACTCGCGTACGAATTGTTTATTTCGTTTTCATCCAATCCTCCGTTTGCATGTGGGCTCACTTGAGAGTGATTGCATGCTTGGCAATGGAATAAATTGATTCAAAAGTGATTTGGTTCCGTCTTCAACAGTGTTAGCTGGATTCTTTTGTTCTAAAATCGACGGATTACAAGCTATCTAGTGCCCTAGAATGTGTGGCACTGAAATATTACTCTTGCAACGAGACAGAGATCGTTCGCTGAGAACCCTTTTATGTCACAAGCACGGGACCAAAAAACTCCTCTATCATAAGTGGTCAGAACGTGACATGTGAAAGTTGTCCAATCATGTGTACAGCTTGGGACATGTTCTAAGAAAATATCAGAGTGGCATATTAGAAAGTATGATAAAAAGGAGATTTGAGTTTAGATATAGAAACAATGAATCCTTTCATGCCCACAGCTTCCAATATTTGCTTGAGCAATTCGTGTTTTCGGTGAGGCTTTGTCCTTGGATAGTTGGATTTAGTCCTGACTAGTGTCCTAAGTTGGCCGAAATGACGTTGACATCAAACGTCCTGGGCCGGTAGATGTCGGGCGGTGGGGTCTTAGGCACTATGATTGTAAGGAGACCGTCTTGGCAAGCCGCAGAGATGGCGTCCAAATTAGCGTTGGCCGGCAAATTGAATTTCCGCATAAATTTGCCAGCGCTTCGTTCAACCCTCACGTACTTGACCTCGCCATCTTGCACCGCATCTTCCCGCTTTCGTTCCCCACTTATCTTTAGCACATTGTCATTCTCCACTTGCACCTGAAACATCACAGAATAGTCATAATTTTCGTTTAGTATACGCCTTAGGGCATTACCACAGTAGAGGCTATTACACTACTTCTAGCGCACCAATCCACACAGGGCGTATAACATAGAAAATTCTTCCTACTTCCCTCATTTCATGGACTTCAGAGTGATGGTGCCTGGAGGAAGAACACTTGTTGTGAAGGATGACATTCTCATGTCATCCTTCATGTGCCATAGAGGATACCAATGTATCTGTAAAGATGCCTGTGCTACGTGGCATACAAAAAAATTTCAGCAAATGATATACTGCTGTTCAAAATTATATGAGATACGTTACCTTGATGTCTGTGTGCTTCAAACCAGGCATGTCTGCGATAAAAACGTAAGAGGCGGCGAGCTCCTTGACATCCACAGCTGTAGTTGCCATGATTTCTTCCTGCCAACACTGTTATCAACCAATAATGTTAGTATGGTTCGAGGCTATCGTACAAAACCACACCAGACAAGCACTCTGGTAACAATTCACGATTTCCAACATCGCTGACACTTGTGCTCAGATGACAAACATAGCAGAGACCGATGCTCGCTCATTGGCAGAGGAAGTGTAAGTGACAATTCTCAATCATAAAGGACAATCTCATAATTTAAAGTCATTGTGCAAAGTCGCATATTCAGCTAGTATGGTTAAATTTCAGTCAAATTCAATTTGAACTGGAATGCAAAAAATGTTACACAAAAAATAGAGTACATGGCAAGTGAAAATAGTGATGTACCCGGGTTTATGTCAGTGGCATACACATACAACTTCTCTTAGTTGCCGTACACGTATCTTGCAGCACCTCACCAACTTCCCAATGAAGGGGCGGGAGCTTTCACAGTAGACCTGCAATACACCAGAAAGTCAGTCAATACAGATTCCACGGCAAATTTCCCTTCTTGAAGTCAAGTACTGGAGTCACCACTATGAGTCATTCCAAATCCTGTTCACTTCATTCAATCTTGAGAAAGAGTGCACTCCGGAAATTCGGATATTCTTGGACGAGATGGCAGAAAGGCTGAAGGGGTGACCAAAGATTTAAGCACGAAATTGGGCGATAGACTTCGGGACCTAGTTTACTAGAACTCCAATAAAAAAAGCCCCAGGAGCAGTAATTCGAGAGGCAAATATGGTACCAGAAAAAGTCAAAGAATACCTTGCGAAATAGAAAAACACAATTATCACGTCCGAGAAGCAACTATTCACCAGTTGTAAGAATCTTGTCACAAGACTCCAACAGCGTGACTCAATCCAGTAGTGAAAGTGTAGTTCAGGAGGAATTTACATGCATTTAGTAACCGACTAGGCGCCTCTTGCACATTCTTGATGATCACAAAACCTACCGGTTCTGGACGAATGAGGCTGTCACCCACAGTGTGACGTTGGTTGAAAGGACAGGGATCATGTGTCCCCGGCCATCCCCAGTCAATCCAAGTCAATCCTTTTTTCTGCCCGCTTTCCTCCCCGCTCGCGGTCTTGACTTGCTCCGAGCAAGTCAAGACCTTGCTCGAGATCTCGGCACCTACTGTAACTCCCACAGATCCTCTCTTTGAACCTCGTTGGCACATTCCCTGCGAGGAATAGTTCTCCTGGCTAGAGGAAGAGGTGGAGTGAGAAGAACAACTGCAAGCCTGCTCAGGCTCTGTAATAGGAGTGAATTGGGCTGGACCGCTGGGACAAGGAAGAGGCGCACAAGCAGAAGGAGCGGTCAGGGAATCGGAGGTGTCACATGACTTAGAGGAGGAAGAACAAGAGGAAGATTGACGAGGTGAATCTGAGCAGCTTGTTCGCACTGGTGGGCACCGCTGAGGATCTTTCGTGGATTGGAGCGCATTCACAGCACACAGCAATGCGTGTGTGTCAGTGGGATCAAAGGAAAGTCCATGAAGACCCACACAAGGACTCTTAGAATCGCATTTGTTCCCTTGAAATAGACGTATGCTCCGGCCAGGGCTCCACCAGTCCCCGTAGCCTTGAAACCTGAAAGGCCGAACTGGCCGAACCGAGTTGCAACACACGCTGTTATGATACATCTGTACCACCAGTCTTTATGGTTTTGCAGTTGTCAGAGGATGGAGATCGATACGCCAGCTCGTTGAATCTTTGGAGTCCGTCATGGTCGAATATTCCTGGAAGAATTCAGGCGGTTGCTGTCAGGAAGAGTGGCCGAGTTCATGATCTCTTGGATCATGAAACTCTGATGTACACTCCTGACGAGAATAATGCCCCGATCTCATTTTCTTAAAGGTTCAAATAATTTCAGTCGGATGGCCTCGTCACTTGTACCAATATCAAGAATACCTCGCAAGTGGAAACATTTCTCAAGCAAATCCTATTCATCTTGCGTATTCGGTGTCAACGTAACATGTTCTATTCAGAATGAGGCTTGAAAACACCACTTCCATGCACACTTAAGTCCTGCATTTCCAGGCACGTGGGAGCAAACATCTAAAGAGGGACTTACCGTCACTAGACTTTCGGCGTTCTGATTGAGACCAGACACGGCAACCTTGGCAATTTAACTCGAGCTGCTTCAATCTCCTGATGCCAGAGGATGTTCCTCTGACTTAAAGCGGCTTGGATTCAAATGTCGACATCCGACATAGTCGTGCTTCACAACAAGAAAAAACAGCAGATCATGGGACTCAACATGCTGCATTTAAAATGGCATCCGAAAACAGAAAACTTCAAATATTGCTCGCAAAAAGAGATAACCTATCCAAGAATGCTTACTTGAGGAAGATCACGTAAGGAAGTCAAAAGATTGGGAAGGAAGCCTCCTCTCAAGACAGTTATTTTGCCGGCAGGCACATAGGCGTCATTGCGTAATGAGCCAGTCTACCGCCGACGTTTCACATTGACCCGGACATGAACCGCCACCTTCTCTCTTCCGTTTCGCCTCCTCCAATACTCACATCTCATTTCGTGTTTGGTATCCAAAACATCTTAAGTGGTAGTGCTGTGACAAGCACTGCACTCAATAATTCCAAAGGGCCTTTCGGCAAACGGTTAACGCAATATTAAGAAGACTAATCAGACTTCTAAACCATTGAGGCAAACTGCTTCAAGCCATCGAAGGCTGTCATTCTCCAGTGGCTTGGAGAAACGAAAAAGGATCCTCCTCGTAAGGGAATTTGCACATTGGTCTCCCCGATTATGCACAGCAACCATATCAACCAGGCAAACGGTAGCAAGGGTCAGAGTATACAATTACAGTGATGAAAACAAGTCATGCGCCTTTGAAGAGTTATACAATACAAGAGCGTGACGTTGACACGTTCTTTAACTTGATCCAGTCAAGTTCGTTACACTCCGACCATCGTGAAAACATACAACATGAAAACCTCCACAACACTATGGTGTTGAAAATCACATATAATTCGCTAATCACTCATGTGCTTGTTAGAATCATCGCAGGATTGGGAAACTGTAAATCTTAGGATAGCCCCGCGTTGACCTAATTCCATGTTCCCACGGAATGCTGTGAAAGCCGCCAGATACGCAGGCTTCAGCTTCAGTTGTAGTTAAAGCGAGGAGGTATTGTAGGTGCCACATCGTACAGTTTAAAGCAACTCTATCCTCACCTGAATTCAAAGATCCTCCAAATGTCAATCTAATCCAAATTAGTTTTGTCAGCTAATAGTCAGCAACCAGCAAGGCATTAACACTGTTCCAATAACAACTTATACCATCTCAAGGGGATCATGTCATGCTCGATGCGTTTTCGCATCAAATAGGATTGAAAAAATTCACGGGATCAGCTATTTGCAACATCCAGTGTCTCATTGCAGGACCCGATTTATAGCATCATCAAACTTCTGCCCCCACAGTTCGTAACAATATGTGGAGTGGGAAAGCAGAGCATATTTTCAAGACATTGCAAGCAAATACGTGTACTCGTGCCCATTCCTATTCCACCGAGGATGCCAAAACACTGATAGTATTCCAGGCTTCAAACTGCCAAGCTCGATATGCATTTGCATCATTGAACATTGAGCAATTCACGGAATCTGTTATTTGTAACATCCAGTGTCACGCAGGACCTGATTTACAGCAGCATCAATTCTTCTGCCCGCACAGTACCTAACCATACGAATAGGAAATATGAACATTGCATACATCCACCTGGCAGAGCACGCAGATAAACTTATGAGTTCCTCCCTGTTCCTGCTCCATGAAAGTCTCCAAAACTTCGATGAAATTTTCCACTCTACAATGGAAAAATGCTTCTCAAAATCCATTCCGTTGAAAAATACCTGAAATTTCCCTTGCAGCCCGGAGAGATTTCGGAGCCGACATATTCGAAATGTCCTGAAATTCCGAAACCAAACTGAAGCACCCCGACCTCCAGCACCACTTAAGGTCAATCCCACGCTCTCGCACCAATAATTGAATGTGCATTCATCGTGCAACATTCCAGAGTAAGAGAATCAGAGCGAATCACCCTCCACGGATCCCCGAACAACATCAAGTTACTGGAAAACGAAATATTCCCGTTCTTGCAACTCACGATGACATTTCTGAACTATATTCTCTTCGATTCTATTTCCAAGACTCTCTTCCTCGGCTTTCACTACGCATACAAGATTGCAGAACGTTTAAAAAATTCCAAATTAGTGATCGGTGAATAAGAATATGATGTCTTCCAGTACCCCGGATGTTACATTTCAGCGCCACGAAATTAGAGAATTTACCAGCGACGATTCACCGAATTACTGTGACGCATCAAATTCCATCATCTTTATTTACACACCGAGCTGACACTCCTGACAGCCCCCGCCGGCTGATCTTCTGTGCAGCCCCAAAAAATGGCAACATCTCCCTTTCTTCCCGGGAACGATACAAGGAACGGGGGATGCTCGCTCTTGCTCTGGATATGAATCCGGGATCTACGCACCTGCAGCGATCGCTAAAGCTGGCCCGACGCTCCTGTACGCACACCGCGTTTCACGATTTCTGACACCAAACGTACTAACTATTCTCCGCTCTCTCATTTCTTTCTATTACCAAACTATTCTCCATGTCCTTCGAGAGGATGACAATCCTGCGCAGAATCGATCAGTTCCTTCTTCGTGTAATCGATGGAGATCGCGTTTACGCGTGGAATTGCCCTGAGCTTCTCCTCCGGGGAATTCTGCAAAGAGCAATAGCAAAGACGCTTCAGTTTTAGCGGCCAGCTCTCTTGACTGTCCGGCTGTTCATTATAGCTGACGGAATGACGGCCTTCAGACTCAATGTGACGGCAATGCCGTAAGTGGATTGAAGATGATAATCATCCGAAAATTAGAGATGATAATCATCCGATAAGATGTCCGTCGTCGTCGTCTCAGTCTTCCTCGTTTTTAGGGACAATAATGCACTCTTTCTCTAACTTCGACGTGAGCCCTATTTTGTAGGGGCCTTTGCAATAATGCTACAGATCTTCAGAGCCCTGTTTCCGTGCAATTAGTGGAGGATCCGTCCGTCCTGGCCCACACTAATTCACACTTTCACAGTACATGGAAGTTAATTTGGTGAGCTCTGACTCCGAATTTTTCATTGAAATTATTAAGAAGCCTCCTCCCATTTCGAGACGGAAGTGGATATTTCCAATGCAAATCTTTGTAGAGAATCTAGAGGTTGATGGGGGGAAGAGGATTGATGGGCTTGACTTTTTCTTCTTCATAGGAGATTGGACCTAGTGTCGTCAAAGATAATAAATCAAAAGAGAGGGATCCAAGAAGGGTTGACTATGTTATGGAAAATTCAGAGGTTGTTTTGATGTTCTGCTTTGTTATTGTTTTATTTTTGTTTTGTTTTTGTTTTGTTTATGTTTGTTGACACAAATGAAAAAAAAATCAATTGGGAGAAATAAAGTAGTCAACCCATTTCCAACCACTTAAGCAGTAATGCGTAATTGGAGCTTACAGTTTTGAATGCAGAATTTTTCCCAGAATATTTACATGTACAGAAATAGAGTTTGGAAGGATTGCAATTTTTCTAGAATTTTATTGCACAAAACAAAATTACTATGAATTTTTTAGTAAAATTTTTTAGTTTTTGAATGCAAAATTTGCAATTCATTGACCCATAATGGTGATGTAGACTTTTCTACTTGTGACCATAGGATTGTAGATTGGAAATTGGGGTGATCAATACTTCATGGAATGATAGCATTTGCAATTCATTGACCTATAATGGTGATATAGACCTTTCTATTTGTGACTATAGGATTATAGATTGGAAATTGGGGTGATAAAAAATAGGTTGGCTCCTAAATAGCCTCTACGTGGGCTTTGCAATCTTGAAATTCAAGGGGGATCTCTTTGAAGGATGACAAAAATTGGATCCATTAAGTTTGATAATGCTCTCTATAGTAATTATTTCTTTTACAATGGAATTTTGTTTCATTTGTTTCAAAAAACAAACAAACACCTTTTGTACCATCTTTTGCAGGTTTGGCAATATGGGCCCTAGATGGTCACATTTACAACTTTTGGGAAGTCCTACAAAACACTTAGTATTTCCTTTATTTCCTTTTGTCAAGGACAAATGATAACTATTGAAACATAGTCACTAGTAGAAACATAGTCTGCTTAGACCACAAAAATGACTCACAAGAAGGCCCACTCATGATGAATTTGACTATTGGTGGATCTTCTTGTAGTTACTTCCCTAATCTATATGGAACATGTTTCTACAAGTGTTTCAACAATTTAGATCTTCAAATTTGTCTTCAGAAGCTTCAAATGCTCTCAACTTGTTGATTAGGGTTTCATATAGCACTTCTAGATTGAGTTGGAACAAACAGCATTTGTAACTATATCATCAAAGGTTTGTAATGAAGTTTGGCTTATATTATAATACAAAGTCAATGTAACAACCCCCAACTAAATATGCCCTAAATAATGTTAATACAAAGTTTTTCAATGAAAAACAAATATACCAAGCTTCAATAGTGGCACGCAATATTTTTCCTCATAATGAGATTTAACTTTCACATAACTACATAGAACCTCAACGATTGAATTGCTAGACATTTGGTCAACAATCTTCAATCAAGAGTGCAAGATGAAGCTACTTTAAGCATCACTACTAGACCAACTCTATATAGTTTGGTGGCTCCACTTGAAAATCACTAATAAACCACTCCTCTCAAATCCTTGCCAGATAATAACCACCAATCAACTACTGATGCACACATATGACTTACAAAACGAGCCCTCTTTTCAAGTCCCGTTGCAAATTGGATGACCTCTTAATAGGTTCATCTGCTTTTTCAAGCCCAATATGCATGCTCTTGAGCCCTCCTTAACCCTAAAGTAGTCTCACATTATGAAAAATAACATGCCTCTTCCAACTGTCGTCTTCTCTGAAACAGTCTCCATTGAGCCGTTATGAATACGTCAGCAGCAGTAAGTTAGTCAGTTTCACTGAGGGATGCTGTCACACCAAGCTTGCTTCCCATTCTGCTTCATTGTTTTTTCTGGACTTCATTCACTTCACACAGTGAGAGCTCTGAAAATGCCAAAGTACTCCCTGTAGAAATAGTAATTAGAGATTATTATTACTATCACTATCAGGTATGAAGTTATGAACCAAGGTATGCTATAAAGTTAAAAGCTGAAGCCCAAGTTTGGAGTGCTGTGCTGTTCCAAGCTTTTCCACAGTTTGCAGTAATGTAATATCATACCTTCAGGTAACTCTGCCTATGACAGTCCAAATGGGAGCCAGCCCATCACAGGCATAAAATTTCTAGTGATGCACATTTCAAGAACTAGAATGTACACCATTAGTACAATTTTGCCTATGATGGGCTGGCTCCCATTTGGACTGTCACAGGCAGAGTTACCTTAGTTGATGGCGTTGGTTCTGGGTTGGTTTCATTTTGTCTTGTCCCACCAGGCCCACTTGTAACGTATTTTAACCTTTGCAATGAAATTTTTGTTTTTCAAATGCGTCCACAACTGAGAAAAATAAAATAAAATAAACAGTTGAAGGCATAAATGAGGAGTAAGTTACCTGGCTTCACTCCTGACAAACTTCATGAGATTCTATGATAACTTATGGTCAAATGGAATCCAAGTCCTCAATTCTCCACCAGGGAGGCATGGGTCTGCTGGCTATGAATGCCCCAGCAACAACGGCAAATTTATCACTCCAAGTTGACTTGGAAACGGCAAGTCATGGCAGCAGGATACACATGCCATGATGTAACTGAACTTACGGGTGGCAGGATGATAATTTACTTGATCATTCAAAGTCTGTGGTTTTACCCCCCCAACCCCCCGGCCGGGGGGAAAACACTGGAATTTCTTTATTTTAATTTGCCACTGACTCATTGATAAAATTTGGAATTTTTTTTTGAAACCTAAATATGGAATTTCATTGCAAAAGGGGAAACAACAAACACCAGACACAAGTGGCCTGGCATGAACAACAAATTTGGAAATTTGGAATCAGAGGCCACATAACTTACTATTGATAGGAGTGGTGAAGAAATACATGTATGTTGTGGTAACTATATGCCTAAAATCACATGAATAAGCTCTCTGGCATAACCAATCTGTTTTAGAAAATGAAGAACAATTTCTGCACATTGTTGAAGGACTATGAAGCAAACTGCAAGTTGGTTTCATAATGTTTGGATGCATTGTGAATTAGTTACAAATTTTCACAGATGCCAAGTTAATAGGACGCTAAAAGTGTCATGTGAAGAAATGACAATAGAAGAGAAGGTAAAACAACAGAAAGTGCACCTAAAATAGAACACTCGTAAAGTTGTCAGGTTCACAATACTATTAATAGAGATGCATTCTGCTCAAGATTCACCTAACATTTGTCCTTGTCATGTGTACCATTTTGGATACAATCCTTCCTATTTATTTTCCCTTCAAAAATAGGGGTTCATTTTAGGCGTAATTAACTTATAAAATAGGGAATTTCATTAAAATGGTAGTATTCTGGTAAAATGGTAGGAAACTATTTTGGTCGAAGGTTGAAAATCTCAAGCAAAAATGGGATTATTTTTGGAAAAAAAGGTGGCGGAGTTGGGAATTCTGTTGGTTTTGTCGGTGGTTCAACATGCCTACACCTTCCATGTGTACATACAACAATGTTTTGTGGCCCCATGTGGTAGAAAGCACTATACAAATGGCATCCAAAATACCGCCATTTTAACAAAATTGCCCATCAAAGAAGTGAGGTGAAGAATGTAGAACACTAACCAATCATAAAATAGAGGTAATTTTTTACATTTATCTTTGACTGGGGGAAGATAGACACATGATGTAGACTTTTTTTTTCTTTACACAAATGAACATAATGCAGAATTTTTTTTAACAAATGACATGATGCAGAATTTTTATTTATTTTTTAACCCCTAAATTCCCAAGGCCATTTTTGTGTCAAAAAAACTCAAAACTGCCATTTTTACTGTGTTCATCCATGAATACAAAAAAAATCATTTTTTTTTCCAAATCTAACCGTAGGATCTCATACTTTACTTGTCTTAACTTACATAGTAGAAATTTCATGAAGTTTGACCGTATAGATTGGAAGATGTTAGCATTCAAAGTTGAAAAAGAAAATCTTTTTGAATACTGGCCTACAATTTCAAATGACTGACCGCCAATTGTAAATTTTTTTTGTACTATAGACTTTGAATTAAAAAAATTTATATTGAAGAATTGAGTTGAAAGTCTAGGAAAAATTATTAAAAAACACATACTTGATTTTCATTCTTTAAGAAAATGCTAAGTAGAAGTAGGTTCAAGATTGGAAAAAAAACTAAATCGTTAATAACTCCAAGATGGGATTGAAAGACAATAATCCCAATGGTGAGATTGTTTTAGCAATGGAACACAATGTTCTCAAAAAAGATTGTGAAAAATTGTGAAAATTGCATTCAGAAATGAACCCTACAAGTTATTTTTTTAAGAAGATGTTGAAATTGCCCGAAAAACAAAATTGTTTTTAACTTTCTCATTATTAGTCCAAATAGAATGAATCAAAGCTTCACATGTAGACAAAAATAAAACATTTCAAGGAAAAAAAATTTAAATTTATTTTGATTTTTTGCAATTTTTTTTGTGTTGCTCACCGAGTTCAGTTTCAGATTTTTTGTGGTATTTTTTTTGCTCCCAGGCATCAATTGAAACCCCTTGGTACAATTCTTTAGTAAATTATATTCTCATGTAGATAATCATTTTTTCTATCTGACGGGAAAGTTTCAAAACAATTCACCAAAAATTGAGATCATGGGAACCTGCCTGAAATGTGATTTGTGTCCCGAGGGGACAATGGGAATTTAGGGATTAAGCAAATGACATGATGCAGACTTTGAATGACCAAATTATGTGAGCATCCTGCCTATGAGTGTAACTTTATTTGCTCTCAGTGTTTTATTTATTTTCCCCACAACCATCACATATTTATTCACATTCATCACTGAATTCCAACTGTCGCTTGTGAATTCATTTTCATTTGTTTCAAAACAAAACAAAACAAAAAACTGTCGCTTGTGGTAAGTTGGGGGGTGGGATCCATAAGGGGTCTCCCTTTTATTGCTGACCCATATTTCAAAGCTTCACAACTGAACAGGCAGGGTTACTTATTTATAAGCCACCAATAATTTTCTTGGATATAGGCAAATTCATTTTTTTCCCAAACAACTTTTTTTGGGAAACAATTACACCCCAAAAATTCCTAATATCTTTTTCTACAATTATGTTTTGTTGACCTTGAAAACCGGATACAACACTAATTTAAAATAGTGTGGCTTTTGGAAATTAGTGTTCCCCACTAATAAGATAACTTAAGTTAGCGTCAACACGAAATGGTGAACTTGAAATAGTCAAAGCCTCTGGGCTCTGGCAAAAGCAAATGCGAGCAAGCCAGCTGGCAAGCAAGAGCGCCTCCGTTACCAAGCCAAAACAACAGACACTCCGAACAGTGAGTGCCTGCGCCTGCGCGTTTGCGAGAGGCGACGCGACGCGACTTGCGTGCCATGGGGCTTGCTATTGCTGGCCATGGCACTCACCCGCCCATGCTGCCGGCGCCTCTCCGGTACCTCCCTTTACCTTCGGCTTAGCCGCACTTTATACACTGCTCTCCCTCAGTTGCTTACCTCTTTTCCTTTCAAATTTTTTCCATTCACGCACTCTCACAGCACTCTCACATACTCGAGCTCGTTCTCTCTAACTCTTGTCGCTCTGTCGTTGTCTCTCGATCTTGGAGCTCTCCGCTCTTTCTTCTGCTGTCTCTTCTCGTGTTTACTTCCGTTTTCTTGGTCGGCGCATTTGTTCTTGTAGTGCGTGCGTGATGCTACAGTGTTAGAGGCGGAGTGAAGATTCTGGACGTGAGTTTGGACTTTCGTGGGAGGACGGGAATGGTGAGTCCACGGTAGAGTGTGAACGTGTGAGGGAATGTGTGAGTGAAGGAGGTGAGGGAGTGTTTCTGAATGTGGTTGGTGAGTTGGTATTTGGTGACGAGTGCTTGCGATCGGTGACGAGTGAGTGGCGGTGTTATTTAGGTGCGGGGTGGTGGTGGTGGTTGTGTGCGGGGGTTTGGCAGGGTGTTGTGTGTGTTAGGGCACTTGCATTTGAGGAAGGGAGTGTTGGTGAGGTTTATATGGAGGTGGCATCGATGTGTGTTTCGTTTTGTAAGTTTGTTTGTTTCTTTGATTGATGCGCTGTTTGTGTGTCGGTGGATTTCGGTGACTCGGGATCGAAGGTTGGAGCACGTCCTTAGATAGGAGAGAGAATGTGTTGACTTTTATTATTATTTTAAAGAATCGATCCTGTGTCGAGAGTTGCGGTTCGTGACTCTGTTGTTCGAATTTGGTGATCGTGTTTGAGGACTCAATGTGGATGCTGGTGTTCTTGATGAACACGGGGAGTGTTTATTGGAAGGAAATGGGAGTTACCTGCAGTCGCGGATTTCGGTGACCAGGTATTGAAGTTTAGAATGCTTTCATAGGCAGCGGAGGAAGTTTTAGTGGCTCTGGTTTTGATTAAGAAGTGATCCTTTTCGGGAGTGGCGACTCGAGACTCGGCTGTTCGAATTCGGTGATCGACTTGAGCACGCAATGAGATGCTGGTGTTTCTGATAAATGTTGCTGGCATTAGTCGGAAACTCAATGAAATGCAAGTTACCTGCGTTTCTATTTTGGATAGTGTTCCGTTCTCTAACCTGTGGATTAAAGTTTAGAGCGTATTCTGAGCCAGCTGAGCAATCTTGTTGACTCTTTTTTTTTCTTATTAAATGATCCTGCTTCCGGAGTGTCAGTTTGAGACTTTTTTTTGTACGAAGTCGGTTATCGGTTCGAGCTCGCAATGTAGATACTGGAGTTATAAGTAAACGGGCTACTGTTATTCGGAGTAGAATGTACTTTATCTGCGTTTGGACTGATTGGCGGTGTGCTCCGATGGTTACGGCCGTTGATTGGCGGATCGTTTAAGAGATCTGCAAAAGTCTGCCATATATTCCCACAATCTGAAGCCTGTTGTTGTTTGTTGCGAACAGCTAGGAGTTGTTTCAGAATAATTGAGTACAAGCGTTGAAGTTCGCATATCAGGTGACCCTGAGGTCACGATCCACTTCGCGTATTCGATTTCGGGCATAAATGCTCACGATACGAGTCATCATTGTTCTTAATTGAGACGGAATTTGAGGTATCCTGCTGAGAAGCTTTGGAAAGGAAGGTGTTTTGGGGGCTGAGGATCTTCATTCGCCAGCCAGCGAGCCACTGGATTGATGAGAAGTGAGGAGCCTCCTGAAGACAGGAAGCTCGTAACAGGCAAGAGCTGGTTCTCGCGGAGTGTGAGTAGTAGATCTTCCCAGAATGGTTCAGGCGACACTGCTGCGGATGGGAATTCTTCCAGTGTCTCTGTGTCCAAGGAAGGAGTGCTCGAGAGTGGGCCAGGCTTTACCTCCTTGAGACAGCTTTCTATGAGGTACGGGGCCTAGAACCCTCCGTTTTCGACTTCACCCTCGTCCGTCTAATAAGCAATGAGCTCTGTGCCTCTTGACATCTTGCGACACATGGTATGTCTCCGGAAAGAATCGTAGAGGATTGAAAAGTTTGTAGTTTTCAAACTATGGTTCCACCTGAGTGCATTTCTCTGTCATGTTCTAGGGTTTGGATTAACTGTGATTCGTGGTTCTTTCAGAAGGTCAAGACCTTCTGGAGAGATCGAGAAGGAATTAGGAACTGGCAGCCCTTCTATGACACCTAGAAATATCACACCCTTAACACCTCTCACTTCGCTAAGGTGGAAATCGAACCCCCGTGAACAAGAGGAGGAAGAAAAAGCTATGGAGCGATCAAGGTTTGGCATGCCTCGTGACGAAGAGAATCCTCGAGGCAAACTAGCAGCGGGTAATGGAAAGGAGGACAGAGCAGCTGAGGGACACCAACAAGTGGCTCAAGCGGCTGCTCATGATCCGACCAATTCTGTCGACGAGCTTTCGACGAAAGCACAGGCAGGGAATGTGGATGACATTGTCAGTCTTGAGCCCACCGAAGGCCTTGGCAGGTACTACGGAAGCATCTTGGCATTGGAGCCTTATGACTCTCAAATTATCGATAGCCAATTTAAAGGAGTTTCGTACAACTTTTTAGATAATATTTAGTTTATGTTTCATGATTTTCTAAGCGATATGATTGAGATTTAACCGAGGCAATGTTCTTAGTTGACAACCAAGTCCTAATCATGAGTGGAATACCTTTCGAACTAATTCTTATTTTGATCGCTTGAGTTCATAGGTTGGAGTGCAAGGTCTTTCATGTTCGTAGATTCTTTCAGCCAAAACAATCTGATGTATGGATAATGCTGTTCACCCTGCCTGCCAGGAGACACTTAGTGTATGTTCTATGGAGAGAACGTATCGGAGGTCTATGTTTCTAGGGATGGTCCCACCTGAGCAGCAGTCGTCCCCTGAAGTCGTAATTTTCATTCATGCTCAATAGAGGATTTCGGTGAATTGTTTCGATTATTTCATGTTCTGAATCTCTTGGTGCTCGTCCTTGTAATATTTGCAGGAAGCCGTCTTCAGGGGACGACGTCATGACGATGACAATTGAGTTCTTACGAGCTAGGCTTATATCCGAGCGTTCTGCTTCCAAGGCTGCAAAACTGCGAGTTCATCAACTTGCTACGAAGGTAAGCTCTTCAAAACCATTTTTTGAATTGTACAGGTGACTTTATCTGTCTAATGAGCACAGGCTGGTAAATCATTCTTTTTGGAGGCTTTTAGTGAAGCACTCGTTGACAGATTATGTCAAGAAGCTTAAGGTTTGACACATATTAAATTGCAGATATTAAAGTGCTAGATATTCAATTGCGGCAGCAGCAATGAAGTATGGTTGAATAATCTCACAAAACTATTTTCTGTTCTTTCTTTGTAGACCCCTTTCTTCCCCCTGAGCAGCAATAGCCCTAATTGAGATAAAGTCAAGAGATTTGAAATTGTACCCTCCTAAACTTGTGTCGTACTCACCATCTTCTCTTTCAGCTTCAATGCCTACACATGAGAGTATATTGAATTCAGACCTGAACTAGCGACTGATGTGCTTTATCGTGTGATTTCAGGTATCTGAACTGGAACAAAAGCTGGACCAGGCAATGGGAGATCGGAAGAAGGCAGAAGTTGCCGCTCAGGAAGCCTTCATGAAGTTAAAACTGGCTGGTTAGTATCTTTATCTTTTCGGGTTCTGGCCTGCTATTTTGGGGGTGGCCTCGTGGAAGATATATTTCGGTTCTGCTATTCCTATGAGTGCGTTCATTGTGTATGAAGAGTTTCCTTGAAGAGCAAAGCAGACAGTAGTAGAAAAATGAACATGAGGTATTGTAGAAAGCCTAGCTGCTGTAAACCCTGCCAATTGTAATGCAGCTATTTTTTCTAGAATATTTTTGAGGGTGAGTTGGGGTTGGGGGTTCTACTACTGAGAATTTCTCCAGTACCAGCCTCTTTCTTGAAATTGGTTTGGTAAAAGTTGAACAGGTTTGATTCTTTTGGTGGAGAGACAGTATGGTGAATAATGTCTTCATTTATTTTGATACAGAAAGCTCCAATCAAGTTCTGGACAGGGCATCAGGCGAGGTTTCAGACAGGTCCATCTCAAATTCAACCAAAGACTCCCCGCTTTTGAGATCTAGAGCTGGTCGGGAGGACTCCAAGTATTTGCAGCAAGAAATGAGTAGTAACGAAGACTTGTCTCGGACCAACTCATATGGAAGTTCTGTCGAGGATAGAGATTCCACTACAAAAAAACAGTCGCCTGAAACTGTGAGCAATATCGAAGTACGCAGTGCTGAGCAAGGTCGACCCGGGATGGGGCCTACTCTCCAGAATATGGCAGAGCGATCTCAAGAGTCGCCTCAAAGGCAGGATAGCAGGTAATTGAATTACGGTAGTGATTTTCGTTGCGAGTTTCCAATATTCACTAGTTGTGAGGTGGTCTTACGTTCCTGGGAGTCTTTATCTTTAGTCATCCTGTCTAGTACGGCCATGCTGAATCCTTAATGTGATTGGACAGGGCTGCCATTGAAAGTCGATTGCGTAACATGTGGAGCAAGATCAGTGAAGAGATGGCTGCTTTTGCTGAGGAGAAAAGCGATGAAGGCGTCGTGCGAGAAGAGCTCATGAGTTGGATGGGTCAAGTACCCTCTGTTCTCCAGAATATTATTCCTAAAAACCTAGCTATCCCCAGTCATAATGTGCCCTTGAGTTCAGACACAGAAAGCACTCAACCTAAGTTGGTGGAGACTCATCCAGGTGTGAATATGAAGTATACATCTTCTCAAACTGTTAACTGAATTTTCCTGTACATCAAATTTAGTTCTATTTAGCAATACTGAGATTTTTTTCAATGTACTGGTGTTGATCAGATGCTCCTTCCCGAGCTTTACTCACTACCGTATCTCCACTTGATAATTGCAGAGCGATCATCACAAAGTCTATCAGACAACAGCCAACCACATGCAACTGCAAAGAGAGAAGCATTGTTGCATGAACAGTTCATTCAACAAGAATGGGAAAGGAATTATCATGAGTCCCAACGGAAACTAGAGCAGTTGAAGGTTCGCATATTCCTTTTTCTTACTGTTTACTCCCTTTCGTACCGACAGTACATCTGAGTGAATTTATTTTAGGATTTGTAAGTCATGTACTTTATCTTCTGTCAATTGCGTGTGTCCAGATCACTTCAAACAGAGCAGGTCAAAAGCTGAACTGAGATTCAAACACAGGACTGATATGCCTAGGATAATTGTTTTAATCGCTTGATACTATGTGTTGACAGGGAGTTGATCGTAATGCGAATCGGTCACCACGTGCTTCTGGTGGTCTCCAACATGCGGATCGCATGCGTGGATCAAATGGTGTTGCAGACCATCCATCATCCTTTGGGTCTCCCCGTGCAAGGCTAGCCAAAAGCAGAAGCTCAATAGAACTTCCGACAAGGCCTAGTGAGTACAATTCAGACGTGAGTTCACCTCATCGTGATGGACCATATGTTGAATCAGACTCATGGAACACGGAGAGACCACGGGAACAGGGAACCAACAGTCGACACCGTGATGCAGTGTCCCAGAATGCACCAGCAGAGAGGCCCATGCCACTTGAAACTAACCACCTAAATCACAGTCGAATGCATCAAGCTGAACCTTCCATGTAAGTTACTTGTCCCATCCCGCCTTCGCTTCTCTGTATCCACGTTGGTTCTTCTAGACATCTTGAACTTACTTAGGCTGACCCGGCACGAGAGACAACACAGTGCTCTGGGACTTTTGCAAATGATTAGGAAAAAGATGCTTGACTTCCCTAGAGTAGATGTGCGTTGGCACAAAATGCTTGCCCACCAATAGAACACTTGTTCCCAATGATATACCGGGTGCTAGTGTCCGGTGCTTGTTTCTTGTCTCACTTTTGCCACGTATGCTTTCCAAACCTATATTCTAGCCTATTGAGCATGTAATAACTTGGGCTCATCCTAACTTGAATGTGGTTCCAAAGTGGGAAAGCAACTAATTTGATTTCAGTCGCTGGTCGTGCTGTCGGGGCCTTATTAAACTGTCTGGTCTGATGTGAAGGTTGTGTTTAGATCTGACCCTTTTTCCAGTAGTCCTTGGTATTCTGTGTCCTTGTGCTCACATGAATGTTGCAAGCAGGTTGCAGGAAGCAGGACGTGAGGCATGGTCTAAGAGGCAATTGGACCAGGAGGCAGGATTGTATTACCAAGACACAGGTAATGGAGTTGGACTTCCCTCATATGCAGAACGGGGTCCTTCTCAGTGGCCTCCTCCCAACAGTTCAGCTGAGGATGGATTCCGGAGATCTCAACCAGAATTTAGCGTTGCGCAACGCACCTGGGATGATGGAAATCGCCGGAGTAGTGGGCGTCATCAGCAAGCACAGACTGGGTATGGTGATGCAAACGGTCAAATAGAAAGAGATCCATCTGGTGCTATCTGATGTGTCCTGTATGATGTTGAATCTGTGTTAGCTTCATTGACTTGAGTTCGGCACATTTTGTGGGGAATTACAGTTGAGTTTTATGCTTGTTACTGTTTCAATGTGCTGAGCTGGGAACTATTATTCGGCAGGGACAGTGAAAAGGGGGAATCTTACAGGTCCTCGCACCCTGAGACTACCCATCAGGTTCGGGATCGGCATCGGCATCGGCATCGGAGATCCCACTCTGACAATGACGATTGGCCAGCTGCGGAAGATTATGACGTACTTGATCAACGTCCTAAGCCTAGTTCTGGTCTAGAAAGGCGGCAGTCCTATTCTGGATATCCTGCAACTACGGCTTCAGATTCATCTCGCCCCGGCTTTGATAAGACCTCCGGCTCTTACGGCGACCTACGTTACCGTGACGAAAGGATGTATGGGGCAAGTGGACTGAGACGTGAAAGTTTTCCATCTTCCAAGGTTTGATTCTTATGCAGAAACTCTGAAGGTGCTTTATGGAATTCATTGACATCTACTTTGTTTACATAATGGTTCGTGCTTATTTGCCGTGACCGTGTTGCCCATCCGACTCTCTTTTGACGCCCTCTTAACCCTGTAGTGCCCAAGTGCCCAAATAGAATGCCTACTTTAGAATCTAATAGTTGATTTTAGTAGCTTTCAAAACATTTTTTGAATTTTTTAAATATTTAGGGAATGATTCTTCTTTCTATTGGTTCGTTTTGTTACCTTCCTGAAATCTTCCTAAATGATTTTTCCTAATGCCTATAGATATGGAAGCGGTTTCTTTAATCCATTTGGGCACTTGTGGGTTAATTCAGTATGGTGCAATATTTGCGCAGCAGCCTAATGCTGAAGCTGATCTTCATATTTGAAGGTGGTGATATTTACCTTCTCTTTCCTCGTAAAACAGGCAGACCATGCTTTTGGGCAGCAGTATTCAGCTCAAGCAGGCAGGGATGTCTTCTCCAATGAGGAGCCTCCGCTAAGTCTGGGATATGGACCTGCTTTCGATGCTCCCAAGGAAGGTTCTCCGGGGCAATCATCTCCGAAGGCGGGGATCAACAAGAACATAAGTGATGTATTACGTGCATTGCAAATGGCGAAGGCTAACATCCAGAATGGGGGTGCAGGAGCCAAGGAGCCAAGGTTAGTTGCTCCTGCTAATTGTATAGAAGTACAATTAGTATTGGTTTTGATGCATGACTTCCACTGTCTTCTTTCTGACCTTGTACTTTTAGTCTGCTTTTCTATTTATTTTGCTTCTTACAAACCGTCACGATTTGCAGATTGAGTGTGGAACAAGCTGGCTACGGAATGGAACCCTCTGCTCAGTACATGCAAACCTCACGGCAAGGAATGACAGCACAGTTCAGCCAGGCTCCATTCTCAAAATCCTCAAGACCTGCATCTCGTAATGGAAGATATGATCCGTACGAGGCAGATTCTGGTTCAGATCGATATCAGTCTGAGGGTGATCCCACGGGCGGCACCGGTGCGAACACTAGTTATGTCGACCAGCTAAATGTTGGGAAAGGGATTCAGTTTTTCTTTCCTTGATGGTTGCAATGGTATGCAGTCTTCTATCATTTTTATTGTATGCAGGTTCTTCTGTAAGAATCAGAAGACCGATTCTTACAAGTCTTGTTGTATTTTCTTCTCGTTCAATCCAAAATCAAATTCACTAATTGCAGGTCCTCTTACCGTATTAATTTTTTCAGAGATAACATGCTTTGAATTTTTGGGAATTGCAACCAGTATTATTCAAGACCATTGCACCTGACGAAGCGGATTCCAACCTAGAGTACCACACTACAGAATGAGAAATGTAGAATGGTAAGGATACGAGATTCCCCTGGCACAGTGACAGAATTTTTCACTATTGTCAAGTCGCTATCACTTTTGCAAGTTCAAAGACAAACTGCAGCCGTTGATGTAGTCGAGATTTTGGAAGACTGCAGCTATCTTCACTGAAAATTACTTTGCAAAACATGAGAATAGAATCCAAAGGTAACTCTAAGTCTAAACAAGTTTGAGTATGAGCATTGTATTGAAAACCAAGCTTGAATCTCGACTAATCAAAGTCATGGGGCTCCGAGTAAATGTAAAGATTCAGCTAGATAAGCGTAAATCACAATGTGTGCACGCTTGACAGTGTTTGGGAATCGAAAGATAACCCCTCCATTTGCACTGTAAGCCAAAGCTGAGCGATTTCAATCTGCAGAATCATCACAAATTTCATCAAACGACACTCTAAGCAATCACCAAATTCGTACATTGTAGCTCATAACCTCTAGGCGGATTCAATAAACATCTACTACCACTGACAAAATCCTCAAGGCTTCTTGAAACTCTTGCAATCGATGGGTGCACGCAAAAAGTGGATACAATTTTTGAGGAAATTCTCAACAATTTTTGGCATTCAGCGAAGGTGGCGCTCTCAAATTCACCAACTGAATTGAATGAAGGTACACACATACGATGTCTTGGCATAAATATAGCCTTGAAAACAATGCCAGCAAATGCCTTCTGTCAAGTAATATCCTGTAATCACCTATTAACCCTTTAGGGCTTAAGGCACCCTTTTTGGACTCATTTTTATTCAAAGTCGTAGCTTGTTTATAGTGCACAAAATCAAATAAATTGGACTTTGTTCCGATTTGGAAACATGGAGAGATGTAAACTTCTTTTGTCAAATATTTGTTTTGGTTTCACATGAACCTGAGGGAAAATGGAACCTTTGGTGAGGTTCAAATTTCTTCTTGGCTCACTTAAATACCCTCCCTATAGGTTCAATATTCATTCAGAATCACTATATGTAGGCTCATCAGATGGACAATTTCCGTGCCCTTCTATTTCGTTCACACCTTGCTTTTGAGGTGGACCATTGGCTTTGAATTATCTCCAAAATTTGAATTAAAACCACCAAAATGGGCATGCTCGGCCCTAAAGGCTTAAAAGCCTGGCATATTGTTGAAGCAAAGCTTGAGGCAAGCAAGCAGCTGAAAACTGAGCACAACAGCAACGACTGTCGGCACCAATGACCAAAGCTGCCGCAGACGTTCACACTAAGCCTCGGTTGCCCATGTCCTCAGGTACACCCTGTTTCCTCCGTAATCGGATTCCCCGGGGGTCGCGTTCTCGAAGGGCAGGCAGGAAGGTCGGCAGACCTGAAAACAGGAGGAAGGCCAATTCGGCGTACTTCTCCGGAACGTGAATGTCGGCAAACTCAAGTGGGGGAGCCATCCGCCGCAGTTTCGAATGCATCCCTTATCATACTCCTCAAACGCATCAAGGACCCTCCCACGTCGCGCTCCTCGAAACCTCCTGTCAGTGTCACACGGATGAGGTGTAACGCGACGGCGAAGAAGTCCGTCTGCGAGGTTACTAAAAATGTGTAGTGATAGTGCAGTTTGGGGGCGGAGACCGAAGTGCTTCAGAACCGCCGCACTTGGGTACCGGGAGTCGACCGCCGAGAAGGTTTGAGAGTCTTCCCAGGCTCTCGAGTGAAGTTGTCAACTTCACTGCATCTATCTATCTTCAGGCATTTCAGTGTCCTTGTCATCCAATTGGAATTGTCTAACTCCAATGCACAAATCCATCATTTGGAAATCTCTATCTCTAGGCAATCTCTGCTTATCCACTAGTGCACCTTTTATTATGAATTAGTTCATGATCCATAACCACATTCATCCATCAAAGGTCATGACACATTCAATCATCACAATTTTTTTCATCTATCAATGCATTCATCCATCAAGGTCCGAAAAGTGTCACAGGGTCATAACACAACCCTGAGGAACTGTCAGCTTCCAACTCTAAAACCTTAAACCTATTCACAAATGAGGTAGGCTCCAATACAAAACCATAGGGTATTGCTTGCTGGAAGTGTGGTTGTAGAGTGCACAAGTACTACAATGGGAGGTGTCAAATCTAGGACTAGTATCAACAGAAAGTGGCAATGTGGGATCCGAGGTCGAAGGTACGCAAGAAAGTAGATGACGAGACACATAAAGTGTGCCTAAAGAACACTTAGGGGTTTAGTGTCTTCAAGTCTTTCATCATGTGATTACCAAAAAAAACATAATTTCTAAAAATTTAAAATGAGATTTAAAACTTGGTGATTTTCATTCATCTGCAAGTAAAAGCTAAGTCAACCTCAAAATATTATTCCAAACGAGTCTTTTCCTCCAAGCCAGTGCATTGACACGCGGAGCCACATGTCTTCATAAGACGACCACTCTCGCCAACAGCAATCAAGATCTACGGCGCACGACGGTCGTCGAGTTCATCCGACGGTCACCCGTCCCAGTCGTGTTACCCGTCGAAGTGGATAGCGGGAACGATCCCCCGAGGTCTCTTTCGTCGCTGGCTATGGCGATCAAGCCCTAACCAGCTTCACCCTCCTCCTGGACTTGCCTTTTGCTTTTTCGTCGACCTCCTGGTTGTGGCTGCGGCATCATCATTGCACTTCGTTACGGCTTTTGTGTGCAGATCCCGAAGCTCTTTCTCCCGTTGAAATTGGTGACGTGATCGCCAAGATCGAGGCTCACGGGTCTGCTCTTGGGGTTTGGTCTCTTTGCTTGGAGCGGCTGAGCACTGTTGTTTGTTGTTACTCTTTGATCATCTTAGTAGTGAAGGGTTACTGAGACTGGAATTTGCGAGAGACTTTGAATTTCGTGTACGGGATTGGAGGTTTGGTTTCTGAGAACATCTGGCGGATAAAGGCGGTGTTCCGATGCTTGGCATCCCGACCAGGCACCCGTTGTTGCCACTGACCCTGGGCTGCCCAGGCGCTAATTTGGCGAAAGCCCGTCACCGGAAGTGGAGGCGACGTTTAACAGCTGAGATTCAGACTTACGTCTCGATCTGAGAGGAACTTGAATTTGTGGAGAGTTTGTTACATCGAAAAATTGCTCGAGGATTTCGGCTTTTAGGGGAATTCAGACGGTAACCGCATCAAGGAGTGCGAATTCTGGTGGCCGTTGTATCAAAATTCGTAGGTTGGAGCTCGTGGAGTGGAGTAAAATTCAGTTCCCTGCATCGTTGCAGTTTCCCTCCCAATTGATTGAGGCTGAAGGATCAGAATACTCTTTGTGACTACTAGCATCGTTTTCAGCTCATCGCATTAATAGACGATTTAGTGGTTTCCTTTTGGAGATATGGATGGGAGCGTGGCAGCAAGTGCGTCGATGACTGAGGGATGCATTGATGTTGTGGACATCTCTGTGAACGAGGCTCGTACTGGTAGCTCCGCAGGGTGCGATGATGCAACTATCACGGCGATTAGTTCCTTGGTCGTGACCTCGGATTCCTTGTCATCGGAAGCTATTTCAACACCAGCTGAAGGAAGCTCAAGCCATGAGGGCTGTAGTCATGCCAATCCTGAGGAAAAAATGGAGGAAGAAGCTGTTGTTACTGCGCCGGCTCTTTCTTTACCTCCTGTGGTGAGTTTTCAATTTCCGTTAATACTTTTGTCATCTTTAATTACTTAATTTATCTTGGTATTCCTGTACTGCCAATACATTGAGTTGTTGCTTTCCTATCGCTTACAGTGTCTTCTTTAGGTTGAGTTGCAGAGAATCTGAGTTCATTGGTGAGTAAAGTATGTATCGCTCGTTGGGTTCAGGTAAACGGAAGTGGAGGTCCTTCTGATCCTGACGTTTGCGCCATCTGCTTAGATAAAATTAAGCTGGCCGAGACATCTCAGATCAAAGGATGCGAGCACTCTTACTGGTAACTTTTCTTTTTACTAATTGGGATGTGTCTTTTGCCTTTTTATCTTTATGAATATTATACAATGTGTAATTGAATACAATGCGTAGTCGGAGTTCTTATGATTAGGTGTTAGATCTGACCTTTGTGATTCTCTTTGCAAAATTTATTTTCTCTTGGTTGCTGAACTGACTACCGTGTATCTGATTGTTGCAGTGTAACGTGTATATTACGTTGGGCTCTGTACAAGAATAATACCTGGTGCCCACAGTGCCGCCTACCTTTTACCGAGTTATATGTGTACAAGGCGCTTGATGGGAGGTGTGCTCCATTACCCTGTTTCAGATGATTGTTGTACTCTTTTTGCGTAATTAATTCACTAGGGTGTACGATTTTCTACCAACTTTTACGATCTTTAACGAGAAGTAGTTGAAGTTGATTTATCTCTTTAGAAAGTGCATGCAATGTAGTCATTGGAAGCTGAGACCTCGTTATCAGCATAGATGTTTGTACTCTTTATTTGATTTGTTCTACAGCATCTATCATCGTCATGAACTAGCTGTAATAGTTTTGGATGCTTGTTACCTGCAGTCTCAATGATTATCTGTTTGAAGAGAGCGTGTGCCTTCTGCTGAGGGCGTCTTGGTTCGAAGGCATGCCTGTTTTTGCTCCGGAAAAAGAAGAAGCGGAAGACTATTACGAAGATGACGACTTCGATGATTATTACTTCAAGTCTAATGTACGTATTGGGAATAGACGTTGGGGTGACAATGGCTACGTCCGAGCTGGCCGTCGTGAGGCCCGACCTGTGGGAGTCCGACATCTGGCAGCTGCAGTTGCGCAAGCTGATGAAGCCGGATCTTCCTCTTTCCGCCCAGGGAAAGCAGTAGCCAAGGATAAGGCTTCAGACAAGGAGACAGCAACTGGCCGCCGGGCCAAGCGGGCTCAGAAGCGTGCAGCTATTGATAAACAGCAAGCTCCGCAACGCTCTGTCCGATGATACTTGAGCTAGACATTTACAACCTGTATTGAAGTTTGCTGTGGAATGATTCTCTGTAGTTGGAAGGCTGCACAAATTCGAACTGATTTCAGTTTTGAATGATGTAACACCGAGCTTCTGATCTAACCCATCAACACGGTCCACCTTTGGCAAATGCTTTCAGAGATTAGTGAAGATTTATCATCATTGTCACATGCGTTTCGGATGTGTCAACATTGGTGCTTTCCACTGTTTGCAATTATTTTTATTGTTTTGGAAAGTTATTTTCTTGAATAGTCTGGAATTGTGAATTCAATTAATACTTCGCAGCTTATCATGTTTACTTGAGAGAATTGCGGGCAAAAATAGACGTCCAATAGGGGGTGTATTGTTCAAGTGCTTATTTTGACAATTCAACGCCTGCGATTGTTCTATGCTTGAAACCTCAGTGAGGCGTTGAGATGCGTCGATGATAAAAAAAAGGTTCATAGGGTGTAGATTATTTGCAACTACAATCTCTTAGGATTTACATGTTTCAAATTTGTCTCATAACTACTAACAATTTAATTTTCTCTTTGATTTGGGACCTACTTCTACCTTATAGTTTCTAAAAGATGAAAATCAATTTATTTATTTTTGAAAATATTTTTCTAGATTTTCAATGGAATTCTCTACTATGTATATCTAAATTCATAGAGTATGCAAAATTATGTTGTGTGAATTTTTTATGTTTAGATGATTGACATTACAAAATCTTATATGGTGTAGTACAATAAAATGTTTTCCTACATCTCGAATATACAACCTATACTACTTGGTTAAAGATTTTGAATTTTTTTCTTTGCATTCTCATTAAAGTTTAGTATAAAGACCTTTGGTTAGATATGCAAAAAAAGTCAACCTTTCCACCTTGGATCTTAGAATTAGAAATGAAGTAGTTTTTGGTGGAATATAAGGTTAGTTTATACCAATGCCAAAACCAAAGACTTCTTGAATTATCAAAATAATAATTGATAGAGAGACAAATATAGTCTAAGTTGGAACTATATTTTATAAAAGATCCATGCCGTGATCTCTAAATGAGAAGTTTACTTGGAATTCTTCATGACCAAAGTAAATAATGTTTTATTGGTTTCTAAGAACTTTTTTCTTGACTACCTCTTTGAAGTAGGCCTAATAGAGTTTTAAGAGACTTTATACTTTAATCCAGTAGATTGTGTATTCAAATTTTTAAAAAGCATTTTTTGGCACCACACCATAATAGATTTTGAAATGTCAATTTTATTTTATTTATAAAATTAATGCTATCTTGAGCCTTTAGGGATGAATTGATGTTTTCCATTTTGTAGTAAGATTGTGCTACAATCTAAGATAACAAAACCTAATTTAGAACCCTCTCTAAAATCAAATCCTACTGATTCTTGCCTAAAATGTACAACTTCTAATTATAAGAGCTCAAACTTATATTTGGATACATTTATTTTCAACACTTTGAAAATTCATAATTTAATCATATAGTATTGAAAAAAATGCATTTTAAATAAACGAAAGTCTCCTTTTGACTACCAACAAGATTCTACAAAAATTTCAATATAATAATAGGAGTCATGTTGAATTACTTATGTGAACTCATTTACATCAACAAATAAAATTGAGTATAGATTTGAAAGTCTTCATTCAAAAAACCATACCACATTACAAAAATTTCAACTCTTAGAAAGGCTACAAATTTTGAATTGTCTAGAACTACCTTGGTGCAATTAGAGAGGAATTCTACTAGTTTTTTTTAAAAAATTTTTCATGAAAGCTATTGATGTGGCACTACTTGTGACATGTTAGTGCCACATCAAGTTTTCATACTTTAAATATTTTTCAAATATTTTTTTTTTCAAAACTTCTATTTATTTTATTTTTTTGTACTTGTATTATGGGGTGCCAAAAATTGAATCCTTAACGGCCCTCTACAGGGTTCAAATTTTTTCTAATGTAAGAGTTAATGGGCAAAGTCTAGAAGTAGATACCATAGTAACCTAGTAGCTTGGGTAGCTTTATCCTTGATAATTAATTAAAGTGCAAAAAACAATGAGGTAGTCTAAAAAATAATATAGTATAATCAAACAATTTTAAAGTTTAATTAAAAGAAGTTAGGCATTCATCCAAATAATTCTTATAGCTTTTAGATGGTGGTTTCTACTTTCATCTAAAGTTAATGCACTCACCTAAATCCTAGTCTTGACCTCCAAACCCTAAATTCTCTACTTTATATATTAAGGTTTTATTAAGTACTTGGATATGTTGTATATGAGATATGTTTTGTTTGTGAGAGATTGTACTTTAAAATGGTCAAAATGATGAGGCAAATACTTTGCAATGTATGTTTACAATTTTTCTAAAGTATCAGCTTTTTGACTAGTGCTTGTCAATTTAATTTGAGATACTAAGATATGGTTACTAATACTTGAGCCAACCTTTAGCCATCTCTAAAAGTTAGTTTAGTGCACCATAATATTGAATCATTTTATACCTTGTCAATTTTTTTCTAAGGACTCCAAATTTTTTTTGTACCTTTGTATGTTGGTATATATAACTTTAGATTATTATACACAAACATTTAATAAAGTTAACATTTATAGAATTCAAAATATTTAAAATTTGACAAATGTGTAAGTGATGTTGAATCTCATAACATTTGGATATTTTTTGGAATTGAAAGCAAAAAATTACATTAGCCATTGTAGAGAGCGTAAGGTAGAATCACCCATGCCTGATCATTTAAACAATTATGCTATATATGAGAAGGAGTATGAAGGGATTCATATTTTTCCTTTTTAGAGAGTTAATAAATATGAAGACTTTAATTTTTTTGTAATTTTGTTGTCAAAATTGAAATTATTGTGTTTTTTGGAAGGCAAAAAATAGGTAGAATCCATGGCCAAAATTTAGAGTCTTGCAATTCCGATCATTCAAGTATTACATTCCCACTCATTACTTTGGGACATGTGTCATGACCTTATTAGTCCCACCCTTGAAAAAGAGGAAAACACATATTCCAAGCAATGGTTAGAAATTTGTTCTAACCTTGGTTGAAAATAGATGCATGCTTTAAATAAGGTATGAGTCTTTGATTGGGTATGTGATTCTACCTAATAGGTTGTAAGATGAACCATTGTTACATCTTAATGTCCTTGCATTGAAGTATTTGTTGACAAGGACATTGTGTTCAATTTATATTTTAGAGCCTTATGATGCTATTTTGGTTTAGATTTTTTGTGCAAAGACTAGAGTTCATAATGCACATAATTGATTCAACCAATCAAACAACTTACATTTATCCATTTCAAATAACATTAAAGAACTATCAATTGTATGAAAGATAGTGTAATTTCTATTGGTTCTAAGCTTTAAGATAATATTGAAAATGATAAATCAATTTTTTTGGATAATTTGATTTTGACAAAGTATAAAGTAATTGCAAATTATGGGCAAACCAAGTTTTAGACATGCATAACTTTGAAATTAATTTTCTTTCAAATGACAACCAATTTTTTCTTCAAATAACCACACCATAAACATTAATGGTCTAAGAGGAGATGTAGGTATATGAAAGTTGTAGTATGTGGCTTTGACATTGAATTGGGTCATTGAGATTTGAAACAAATTTGCAGTGAGATAGCTCAGTCAAGTCATTGTCTGAGTCATTCAATATTATTATGATCACTCCGCACACTAAGATTGCTCATATTTTGAGAACACCACATTACTCAACAACACGATATCCAAAGGCAACTACTGCTCCGCCCTAAAATGAATATCATCACATTCCAATATACAACTTGATTCAAAATGCCTGAACCCAAAAGGTTTCTGCAAATGAGCTGCACTGAAACCAAGTAATATCACCCATGAAGTAAACAAGAAATGCTCATTCTTTGGTCTCAACAGATGAAGCCATGAAGATCATCTCTCACATAAAGGCATCTGTCTAAGAAGTGAGCAGCAAATAGTAGAGTGTGGCAATATGCAGTCTTGATGATCCAGTCAAGAGCTGAGAAAGACATGGAAAGCTCGATGATCCTGAATCGAATAGCCTGACAGTAAGCGGAGAAACGAGCTCATCGAATTCAGACTCCACTTTCGTTTTCTTCATATCCAGAACCAAAGAAATAAATCGGAGAGGCACAAAGGTCCAACATCTGTTTTCAGGCTGAAAGCTTCTTTCTTCCCTTAGCCAGCCTGCGAGCAAGCACTCTACGACCTCCAACAGTTGATTTCCTGCAAAAAGCAATTTTTTTGTAAGTCCGGTGACGACGAAGCACAGCGAAACTCACGTGTTCAATAGGCGCGTTCCATAATAAAACCAATAGGGACCTGATCCCGTCTCCTATACTGACCCTGATACCAAAAACAACTCATCTCATCCAGAATACTTGGTTGGACTTCAACTAGCACGTTGGGTGTAAGCATGACTTGGCTACATGTCTACGGCCACTGATATTTGAACGGAAATGGGGTTGTCTACTATCCCCTCAATAATGATCTATAACCTCCCATTTTGAATTATTTCATAAGAAATTCATGGAGTGATATAAATTCGATCATACCATAGTAGTGATCTCCCAATGAAATCATACGCCTACATATATTTAAATGCTTGGAGTGACGCAAATGGTACCCTCTACTCTAAATAAACAACAAGATAGCAAGAAGGTAAAAAACAAGGAGTACCTCTCCAGATAACCATGCCTGCGCTTGCGCTTGAGAACACTAGGCTGGAAAGTGCGCTTTGTTGCCATCGTCATTGGGCTGTGGACAACACACCAAAATCAGTCGCACACGCCAGGGGGTCACAAAATTGTTATCAAAATCGCGAAACAGGATACAGAATTGTTATGCCAATGTGCGCAAGACTATTTCGTAGAAACATGATGTAGCCTTCCAGAACTCAAACAATTACAACATATGACACGGTGCTGATTCACTGCTAGTACATCAGGTATCTCGCCAATCAAATTGGCAGATTGTAACTTCGGTCCAAAAGCAAAGTTAAGTACCTGGCTTCTTCTTCGAAACTTGGGCAGATGACTGCATACACAGGGCAGTATCTAAAATCAGTCACAACAGAGTGCATACTAACAGAGTGCAGTAAAGGTATTGCTTCAGTTTATCAAGTTTTATCCCAAGAATACCACTCTTGATAATTCAACCAAGAAATATTAGACAACAACGTGTTACGATACTTATCTGCTTAGATAGTTAAGAAAACGTGACATGACGTGTATAACCCACGCACAATCATTCGAACTTGTGACAGTTCCAGACCCTAAAATGCACTCATACTCATCCACAGTCCAAACTACCATAACTGGAACAACCTACCAACAGATGAAGCTCTCTACCAGATGTCGGTGTACAAGCAAATGCGAACAAAAAAAATGCGATAATGGTATTCAAAGAGAATCCCCAAATTCCTTCTGACAAATTTCAAGAGACCAAGAACATAATGTAACTCCTTCCGTTACAAAATGCTCTTCGAATCGAAAACGACACTTAGTTCACTCACACTGGTATAAGCTTTCTCCGAAATTCAAATAAGTTTCAAATGGATATTGAAGTTGGTACCCTCTTCGATGAGCATGCTGGAAGGCCATCCGACAGGACTAAGCAAAGCCATGACTTGATCCTCTTTCACGACATTACTAAGGTGCAAGGGGGTCATCAAGAAATCGAATTCAGCCAATGCCTCATGCACCGGAACTGCAGAAACATGATCGAGTGCGCCTTGCGGTGAGAAGAGACTGTGCGCTCTTGCTGCTCCTAAAATCCACCTCGATGTCTGCCTGGCTAGTAGAGGTGTCAACACAACTTGTCCAGCTCTCCGCAATCCGCCTATTCCTGCCATCTCTACTACAACCCTAAATTTTTAACTCCTGTTTTCAAACACAATTTATTGAGCCTCATGCAATAAATGTGATCGCCAAAATGAGCTCCGCGATCCGAAAATCGTAGAATGACGGACCTTGTGACGCACCAAAGAAGAAGGAAACTGATACAGGGAACTCTCGGTAGATCGAAGAGGTGAATTCGGTTTCTCTTGCAAGGCAGGAGTGCCGATTGCCGAGGAGTGTCACCGGAGGAGGGTTTAGGGTTTAGAGCCCACGACGAACATGGATGATTAATGTTCATCCAATCTCTTGCCCACGAACATCTGTCATGGTCCACATCAACTTAATGCTGCTAATTCAATCCTTTTAACTCCTTAATTTTTCTTGGAGTTTTGTACTTTTTTTTCTTACATCTTTGTAATTTGTATGTTTATACTAGGTATGACCAATCCAATGGGTCATAAAAGAATACTCACGACACTACAATAAAATTATATATAGAGTTGTAAAATACATGTATTCAATATCACATAAATAACTTTGTAAATGGTACTATTTATAAATATATTTATAAAACCAATGATATTATTCAAATTTATTTATTTTTCTATTGAGAATAGTTGCAATAATGATAAAAAATACTAATTTCAAATAATTACAACATACTTGACAAACAAATATATTGACAATTAGAATAATCATGAATGATTTTAACCTTGAAAGGATGAGTTAGTCAATGTGGAAATCATCTATTTTGGTACCACGTGAATTGTTGAATTATGAAAATGTAAAAACATTTGTTGGAAGCCAAACTATTAAAAAAGACCTCCCCTTTTCACATAATATTTGGAGGTTGAATAGATGCACTTTTGTCCTACAGAGAGAGATTCTTTGTCATTCACTAGCCAAAAAATGGCTGTGGTGGTCGTTTAAGGGTTAAATAAAAATGTTATGTATTACAGAGTTATGTATTATACGGAGTAGTAGACTAACTGCAACCTTAAATATGCGGGCCCACGGTTTGGTAATAAGCCCTTGACTCCTTGAGCGCTCGCACCACTTACCCATCACTGTGCCCTACCCCTATTACCGTGCAGCCTTCCCTACTCGGAGCAGCCCGCGCCCCATGTTTCACCAAATGGGCGGGAAGACGTTGCGAGGGCGAAGAACCCCAATCAAGCCTAAATTTGTTTGCAAAGAATTGTGCGTGACGACGATTGAGTTCTCTCTTGGTGTTTGTGCTGAAGAATCGTCAGTGTGTTGTGGATTTAGGGAGTTCAAAGGACAAGAATCGCGAGAGACTAACTTAGCGACATGTATTCGGAAAGTGGAGGCGCGGGCGATGCGTCCCTGTTCGCCGGTGGTGGCTTCATGCCGTCGCAATCTGCAACCGGCAACGAGTTCAGCAGCTCTGTTACGGGAGCTAACCGGGTGCGATTTCTTTCTCTTCCCTTCCTCCACTTGTTTGTCGGGGGTTTCAAGCTTGGATCGTGCTTGCGCTTCACGTTTCAAGCTTGGCGTCTTTGGTAACTAGAGCCGAGCTGTGAATGTGCAGTTTTAATTCATTGTTTTTTCTCGAATTGAGTGATTGTCATCTGCTGGACGTGAACCGCGAGTAGCATCTTGGAAATTATGGTTCTTGTAGAAACCATTATGGTTTGCGGAACATATGTTATTAGAATAAGTTGCGACATGTTGTTGTGCATTTCTCGGTGTCAACGTTCTACTAAAACTGCTCGCAAGCTTCAGAAGCAGCGACGTTCAGGATTGACAGCGCAGCTTTCTTACCTGGAATTGTGTGATTTTTGTCTTCTTGGGGACGTGAACCACTATGATCTTGGAGATTTATGACGAATGCAGTAACCACGTAGTTTGCTGAGTGAGTTGTGGTGAAATGTTGTGCATTTTTCGGTCATTGTTACATTAAAATTGCCCCCAAGCTTCAGAATAGTGACATTCTGGTTAGTCTACATGACTCCCTGATACTAAGGTTCTTTGGTGGAAATTTCAGAGAGCAGGAGGCCAAGACGGGGGACTGCAACCGTTGACAGTGAAGATGATTGACAAGGCGATTCAGAAGCCAGGAGATGACGCTTTCTACGTCGATGGACTGGAGGTCAATAACGTATGTGTGTAAGGGCTGTCCGGCACACTCGTCTTACTTGGTCACAAAATGCCTTGTTCCATACTATCCTTCTGTGCGTGGATCGAGGATATTCAGCCTGGACTTTAATTGATATGCAAATGTCGTATCGGGCAGATTACAACCAGTGTGTAAATAGTTTGTGCCTATTCTTTGACATATGCAGGTGACTTTAGTAGGTATGGTGCATAACAAGGATGAGAGAAACATCGACACCTCTTTCATGTTGGACGATACAACAGGGCAGATTGAGATTAAGCGCTGGTTAGTTCTACTTGTTTTTGACATTTTCGTTGCTTTTACACTCTCCGTGTTCACTTTTTTCATTGTGGCTTGAGTTGCAGTGCCTCCAGACGTTTAGATTATCAGAAATTGCTTATGTGGAAATAGATAAAAGTCGATTAGAACCCCAGAGTAATTGGAATTTCATTGCACTGTTCGCTGTTAACGATCAGAATTTCTGACTGTCTGATTGTAAATTCAGCTGGATTGAGCGATAATTTTCTCTTCATGTTACCTTTTTTTATGAACTTCACAAGCTTTTGAATATTAGACTCTTGTCATCCAATGTCAGTTTTTCATATCTTCGAGGCAACGCGATGATCTTACTCGCTTTTGCATGGTATATCTTTTCGAATCTCTCAATTACAGTATCTTTACTCTTCGTGGTCTCCTGTCGCAGGATTGATGGCCAAGATTCATATGAATATAACGAGATGCAGAGTGTACAGTGAGTTCGAACACGTTTGTGTCTTCATGATATTATCATCATAGGATTGATTGCTGATCTTAGCCTTTGACGCAAAGCTTCGAAATGGTCTAATAATAGATGTTTTTTGAAATTTTCACACCAGTGTAGCATCTTGGCAGCTCAGCAGTTTTTCTAAGCTAAATAGTAGCGTGGCTCCGAGTATGATTAAATCGTTGATTTTGCTTTTGTTCCAGGAATTCTATGTATGTCCGTGTTCATGGCCATTTGCGAACCTTTCAAAATAAGCTCAATGTCGTTGCCTTTTCCGTAAGGTGTGTGCTGGAGAGGCTTCTGCATGCTCTAAATTAGTTTTGGAGGTTTTCATACAGTCCAATAAATTTATCATAACAAGATAACAAGATAATAGTCTCATAACAAGATAATTATCATATACCTGATCCCTGATGCGAAGAAGTATTGCTTCAAATTTTTAAACAGGATTGAACTCTATCCATGTGGATGACGACTGCAGTGTCAGTATGTTTGCTTAATATTATGTTGTGCCCTTTTACACAGGCCTATTACTGATTTTAATGAAATCACATTTCACTTCCTGGAGGTGATCTACGTGCACCTCTCTCATACACGGACGAAGGTGAGTATCGGAGTTTCAACTTTCAAAGGAATCGGTCCTCCAGACATCTCTATTGTTGTCTTGTCTTCCTGAAAAGTATCAATGATTCCTAGCCGATTTTAGATGAACATGAATAAGAGATATTGAAATTTTATGTTTTAGGGAGGAGCAGCTGGACCAGTACCTACTCTTGCAAGCCCAGTTCATCAGAATGGGATCTATGGACCACCAAAAATACCTGTAACCGCGTCAACAATACCCAGTGGGAGCGCCAAAGAAGAATGTCAGAAGAGGGTTCATAGCATCTACGAAGAGCCAGCTAGCCTGTACTTAAGATCTTTTCTCTTTCTGGGTTTTAATCTCTTTTAAGGGGTTGGGTGCTCAGTTTTGTTGGACCGCAGACAATTGTGGTAATTGTAACTTTGAGAACTTTCTGAGCTTGCATTTGTTAATGCTGTGCCTGCAGGCAAGTTGAGCAGGGACTTCATGTTGATCAAGTTGTCCAAAGGATGGTTGGTTTCACTCGACCTCAAGTCAGGTATTCAGGATGCTGTCTTCCGTTCTTCTGACTTCGGATTCCTTGCAACAATTTCTCTTGGTCATATCGTTTTCTTGAACTAATTCTATCTTGTGGAAATATGCAGAGAGGCTATCGATTTTCTGGTCAACGAAGGTTACATTTACTCCACTATCGATGACGATCACCACAAATCTACGAATGGATAAAGCCTGCGTGCGTACAGTGGTTCCTTCCAAAGCTTCTTTGTTCAGTGCCTCTAAAAGCTCCCTGGTCTAAAACCAGAGCTTAACTTGAGTAGATTTCCTGTGGGTGTGTTCTTTTCTCTGCTGAATCTTGATCTGAATCTTCGCGGATCTCTTTTACCTTTTTAACCGAATTTTTGGGATACGGTAAATTGTGTACTTGCGAGCTTTTTCGCAAACATATGGAAATATGGAAAAGTCTCTTCAGTTGGTCGTTATTTATCTATCGTTTCTGTCCACGAGGATTTAGTGTTGCTCAAGAATTTCCTGAAACAGATTTTTGTTTATACTGTTAGACTCTTGGCATTGTTTATTTCCTTCTGAAATTTTATCTACCATGGAGTACGGAGAAAACTGAACTCCCTCATTGATTCTTGTTTGTAATATAATTCATATTTTTCCTTATTTTTCTATTTTTCCACATCCCTATTATTTTTTATGATGTAATCCAATATTGTACTTTATTAGAATATTTGGAAAATAAAAAATGAGAGGGGGGGTATTATCATATTGTGATTGGATGGAACTAAAAAAATACATATGGTGCTATAATAAATTTTATTTGAATTGACTAAAGTTATGATTGAATTGATTTGATTGTGCTATAAAATATTTGAAAATTTTAACTGGTGATTATTTGTATTTCTCTGTGTTCATTAGAAAAATAATAAAATATCATATTGCAATAAAATATGTAGGAGGCTCCAAAGAAATGTCTAAATGTATCTAAAAAATATTTTGTTAAGAGTGTGTATTATAGAAACAGATGTTTAAGCATGGAAATGAATAGTAAAATTTTTAAGTAATTGGATGGATACATTTCTAATGTGATGTAGAGTGTTTAAATTTCATTAATATAGTGTTGTTTGAAATGGGTCAATCCAACATAAAGAAATTGTTCTAATGCATTTCCAATGTTTTTCTAGCATTTAGATTTCATACAATAAAAGAAGTCTTGATTTATAGAAAGCAAAAGGTCCCCTTCTTTGAAATTCAAAATAGTTATGGTGTTAGATTGCTAGTACATATCCTAGATAAAATCATCTTCTTTTGTATAAACTCAAATATCACCCCAACTACTATACATACCTCAATAATATCATGTGAGTGAAATTATCCTTCAATGTTTGGGGAGAATTGTTGGTTAGTTCATTGTCAACTAGTAGAATTGGGAAAAAACTCATTTGCAAATTCAAAATCTTTGAAAAAATCCGGTAAATTTTATATAAGATTTCTATTTAGAATAACAAATAGAGAAAGAAACCAAATTCTATACTTGAAAAAATCATTCAATATGGGAATTAACCTATAAATGATGCTAAGGACATTTTTTGGTTGATGGATGACGAAGAATCTCTCTATGTAGGATAGACATTAAGAAAAATTTTGGCCCCTAAGAGGTCTACATGAAATATTATTTTAATTTTAAAAAAAAGTAGCATCTAATGAAGTATTAATAGTACCACGTTGGTGCCACTTTAGGTTTTATTATTTTTTAATTATTAAAAAATTATATATATTATTTATTTATTTATCTTTGTCTTTTTTTGTACTTGTATTGTGGGGTGCTAAAAAATGAATGTTTAACAACCTTCCCCAAGGTTCAGATTTTTCCTAATGAATGCAACTATTCATCTTCCAAATTTTGAATAGAAAGGGGAGGTCTTCTATAGTAGTTTAACTTCCAATGAGTGTTTTTGGATTTTTTTATACACACATTACCAAAATGAATGATTTCTATGGGCACCAGTTTGCTATTTGCTCCATAAACAACATGATGGCTATTTTTTGTTTGATGATTGACAAAAAATGATTTCATACAAGAGAGAAATGCAGCTATCTATTTTCAAAAATTTGTATGAAAAGGAGATGTCTTTTATAATAGTTTTGACTTCCAATTAATGCTTTTGCATTTTATTTAGCTCACTATTCACATAATACCAAAGCAGATATTTTTTATGGTCATTGGGCTGTTATTTAAAGGTTAACCTCATAAGGATGCAATGGACGAGAATGATCCAATGGATGACTTTCCTATGAATTGTAGAAAAAGAAAATGCACCTATTGGTTTAGTAATTGGAGAATTTGGGTGACTACCTTGGTTATAGAGGCCGCATCCTTACAAGATTAAGGGTTAACCTTGGAGCACTCTAACGTCCAATTTTTGGACATTGAATAGATTGAAATTCAGTTTTCTTTCTCATTTCTGTTTGGATGAAAGTCATCTAGTTTGTGGAGGTTCCTTGTCAAGTTCTTGTCCTATCCAATGGTTGGATTTGGTGTTACTAGAGTGCATATTATTCTAAAATTACAAATGTGGAAGTATGTCAAGCCAAAAATTGCATTGATTTTAGTTCAAAACTCGATTTGCAAAAATGAGGTTATAGATATAAAGAACTCAAAAATTTCAAAAAATCACCATATTAAGAGAACCTTGTTTCAAATCCATTCCAACAAGTTTTACTCAAAAAATGATAATATTTTATTTGTAATTGAATTTAGAAAGAATTTGAAATTTCCCTTTTGAAATTTATGAAATATTGGTGAAAGCACTAGTGAATCTAACCATATGGATAGAATTTAAAACTCAAAATCTTCAACTTTTACTTGTATATCAATTTCAAAATATTCTTCCAAATAGAAGTGCATAATAATTTTTCCAAAATCATCAATTTTGGAAAAGGATACGGACGTTCAGAGGTTAACTTCTAAACGTCTAGATCCATTTCCAAAATTGACGATTTGGGATAAATCGTTATAAAGTGCTATTTGGAAGAGTATTTTGGAATTGACATACAAATAAAAGTTGTACATTTTGAATTGTAGATACTATCCATACAGTTAGATTCTCTAGTGCTATCACCAATATTTTTTATAAATTTTGAAAGGGAAATTTCAAATTTCCTTCTGAATTCAATTACAAATAAAATATTATCATTTTTTGAGTAAAACTTGTTGGAATGGATTTGAAACGAGGTTCACTTGATATGGTGATTTTTTGAAATTTTTGGGTTCTTTATATCTATAACCTCATTTTTACAAATCGAGTTTTGAACTAAAATCAATGCAATTTTTGGCTTGACATACTTCCACATTTGTAATTTTAGAATAATATGCACTCTAGTAACACCAAATCCAACCATTGGATAGGACAAGAACTTGACAAGGAACCTCCACAAACTAGATGACTTTCATCCAAACAGAAATGAGAAAGAAAACTGAATTTCAATCTGTTCGTCGTCCAGAAATTGGACGTCGGAGCGCTCCAGGGTTGAACAATACTAAGCTTAGCTTGTAAAACTCAAAAAAAATCTTGAACGCTGTTACTCCTTATAAAATTTTATAAGATTTAATTAACGGATAGCGAGCCAAGTGAACCCGTAGGCGAACCCGCAGGGAACGGAGGCTCCCGTCCCGCGAGCCAGGCCTTTGCGGGGGAACGGGGGGGAGGCTATGGCCGGCTGTCTCTCCGCTACTTGGACTCAGCACTCCCAGTGCCCGCGCCCTTTCTCGCGAGCGATGCGACGACGTTGCCGCGGCACTCCCCGAGCAGAGCAGCAGGCGCCAGGTGCAGCAGGTGGCCTCCGCCACCTTCGTTTCCACTTCCTGCCGCTTTTTACAGATCGCCAAACGGTGGGGGATCCTGGTTTTGTGGCGCCTTGGAACACTACTCTTGACGCCTGGATCGGGCGCAGCCAGTTGCGGCACCCCCGCGTAAGCCGTAACTGAGAAGTGTTGTTACGGGGGAGTTTCTTGTGCTCTCTCTATTTGTTCGGGGAAGTTGGCCGTGGCGGCAGTTTTTGGCGATCGACAGGGCGCGGATCGGTTAGGGTTTGGTGTCCAGACGAGGAGTTCGTACAATGCCGTCGTATGCAGATGTAGACCGACAGATAGAGCAGCTGTCGGAGTGCAAGCCGTTGTCGGAGTTGGAGGTGAAGAACTTATGTGATCAAGCGCGCACCATCTTGGTGGAGGAGTGGAACGTACAGCCCGTCAAGTGCCCCGTGACGGTGTGTGGTGATATTCATGGCCAGTTTCATGATCTCATCGAGCTCTTCCGCATCGGTGGCAAAGCGCCGGACACTAACTACTTGTTCATGGGCGACTATGTCGGTACGCAAGCGTTCTTGACCCTCTTCCCTCCTCCCTGTTGACTTTGCTTCCTTGGTCGTCTTTTTGTGTATTTGTGGCGAACGGTGCGAGAGATACTCCTTTGAATGAGATCTCTGTGTTTCGTAGGGATGATTCTTTGTGAGACTGTTAGGAGGAGCTGAGCGAGGTCGCCCTCGCCGCAAGATCGCTTATGAAGTTTTCTTTTCATCCGTTTGGAAGTTTTTGGTTCACATTTGGATTTGAACTTCTCACATTGAACGAGACTTCTCTTCTAAGGTGCAGTCACATTATGGGGCTATTCCAACCTTGAGAGGGATAAAATATCCCTCACTGTGGTGGAGGTTGAGATTGGAGGAGATGTAGTCGAGTTATTTAGACCCCTTTCATCTAATTTGGGATTGTTTGATCCCTTTGAAGGATATGAAGGTTATTCTTACTTTGTGTTAATGTACCGCTATGAAAACAATGCTGGCTTGCTGTGGTTTACATTAGCATTGACATAAGTTTGGTCGTCCAGCAATACCACGCTTGATATTGTTTTTTTAGAGCAAGCACTTGTTCCTCGCTGAAGACTACTTTTACGTCGGATTGGTTTCTTCGTTCTTCAGGTCACACGGTGTTGAACCGTTCTAGAATGTACTCTTGGACCGTTCTCATATTGGTGGCGATGCAGCAGGACTGGAGAATGAGACTCCTCGTTCTGATGTGTTTCGTAATGTCGGTAGTATGGTTGCAACTGTCATTTGCCTAAATTCGCTTAGTGGGTTAGGTTGAGTCTGAGCTGCAGTCGTTTTCTTTCAATTGATGTGGTATTCTTACGAAAGTCTGCCACATTGCTTATTGCATTCAAGATATTCGATCGTATGATAGCTGGAGAGGTTTTTTTTCTCGCTTACGGTTCCATATCAGCGACCTGATTCGCCAAATTGAGTGGATGTTCTCCATTCCACACTCGACGCAGCTTCGCTATTTGGGAGTTTTGAGTATGGCCCAGCCGCCAAAATGAGGGTCGGAATATATCTTTTTTTTGCTAAAGGAGCTGGTTTTTTGTGCGAGAATAATGAAATACTTGGTATACTGTAAGAGTAGAACTGGGTTTTTTTGCAATGAATTCGAGGCCGAGCTCTACTATTTGTCAATGTAGGACTTGTGGGGATTTGCTGCGTCCTCTAACGAACCAGTAGTTATAGGGATTTAGAAATATTTTGTCTGGGTCTGCTTTCCCATCGGAGTTGAAAGACTATTCGTACTTCCTTACCAGAACTGCATTGTCTACAGCGCGTTTTAGATTTTTATACACTTGTTTGTACTGCTGCAGATCGAGGATACTACTCTGTTGAGACTGTGTCGCTCTTAGTGGCCCTGAAGGTGCGATATAGGGATAGAATCACGATTTTGCGAGGGAACCACGAGAGCAGGCAGATCACGCAAGTGTAAGTAGTTCCACTGTTCCCTTCAAATGAGAAGCATATGATTTTCGTATCGGTATTCAACCTAGTATTTCATAATCGTGCCCTATCTTTGCGACGCGATTATCCCCATGGATTTTAATTCTGGCAATTGAAGGGGTATGTAATATAAAAAAATTCTGAAGACATTATTGGTGATTTTGCACCAATCATTAGCTGACTCGCTCTTGACTGCAGATATGGTTTCTACGACGAATGTCTGAGGAAGTATGGAAATGCAAATGTGTGGAAGTACTTCACGGATCTGTTCGACTACCTGCCTCTGACAGCTCTTATTGAACACCAGGTATTTTACTATTACTGAACTGCGGTAGAAGCTGAACTTCGGCGATCGTAGTTTATAACACGTTTGACGAACGAGAGTGGGTATCAAAAGAACAATTTGATTATTCTCGTGGATATCCTAAATATTTCTTGTGTTGAAGGTCTATTTTGATCATGAACTCATCAGGCTTTGGTTTGTAATGTGTACGAAGACCTTGTCTGTGCCTGTTGGTGGTAAATCCAACATGTTGCTACGTTTCTATCTACTACTGCACCTGACCATGGTTTTTTGAACAGATTTTTTGCCTCCATGGTGGCTTGTCACCATCACTCGATACATTAGACCACATCCGAGCTCTGGACCGCATTCAGGAGGTACCGCATGAGGGGCCGATGTGTGACCTGCTCTGGTCTGATCCAGATGATCGATGCGGATGGGGTATATCACCACGAGGTGCTGGCTACACTTTCGGTCAAGACATTGCAGAGCAGTTCAATCACACAAATGGTCTCAATTTGGTTGCACGTGCTCACCAGCTTGTGATGGAAGGTTACAATTGGTGCCAGGTGCGCTTTTTCCTATTTCGGTGCTTTCGTGAATGATCTTGATCCTTGTCGCACAGAGCGTGCCCTCTCTTCCATTTTCTCCTGTGTGCATCTTAAACACACATTTGCCAGGATCGACTTGGTCTTTATGTTTATGAAGTTTATCTTCCGAGTTGGAATTCCAACTCAACTTTCCAATTTCTGAGTCGAGTTTTAGTTCAGAAGGTTTTTCACATCCCTTCGTGATATACTCTCTTGCACCCGATAATCACACTCAATGTGTTGTCCTCGGAGGTATGAGATTCTTTTTAGTAAATCCGGTTTTTTCCAATGGAAATCCTTGATGGGCAACTCTTTCTGTTGTGGGCACGTGGGATACATTCAGTGTCAAAGCTGAAGAGTGAGTTGGTGATGCTGGCAAACTTCTAAGAATTTCCATCATGAGAGTTGCAGTGGATGTGGTCCCTTATGCAGCTTAGTTGAATTTTTTATTTGGTCAATTGCAATTCATGTGCCTTCGGTTATTTACTTGCAAGGTTTGATGTGTGTTCAGTATTTCGTAGAGAAGCTTTTCAAGTATGAGCTTCTGTGGCCTAACTGTCTTTCATGACGTGCAGGACAAAAATGTTGTGACGGTTTTCAGCGCTCCCAATTATTGTTACCGTTGTGGTAACATGGCAGCTATAATGGAGATAGACGAAACAATGAATCGGTCTTTCCTTCAATTCGAGCCTGCACCGCGACAAAGTGAACCAGATGTTACGCGGAAGACACCGGATTACTTTCTGTAAACATGACATCTGCATGGCTCCCGTTACTTATTGACTTGTTCTGTATAGTCATCCTCCATGGAAACAATTTGCCGATGAATGAAGACACTCCCGCATGATCTAATAGTAGGAAGTCATCTTCTTTGACTTGAGTTGCCCCTTGGTTTTGCATTTGCTCCTCTGTCTTTTCATAAGTTAATCCTCACATTGACGGATGTTCTGTGAGTTCTACTGTGAAGAGAGGAGCAGTGCCATCACTTTCAGGGTTTATTGTGGTTAGGGAAAGAAGATAGACATATTACTATTCGATCAAAACTTTCTATGGAAAAGATGACGATCGTGGAAGCAAGGTTCTTCTCCACGCTTACTGTATATGGCATCCTCTTGGAGAACCCAGATTGTTTCACTTGGGTGTCAGTTTGTGTTCTCGTCAATCAATTTTTTGGAGAAATTTCATTACCCTGTGGGTGTGTTCAATTTTTTAAGTTTAGAGGACCTTGAATCTTGTGCTGGAACACTACTATACGTCTATTTGCTCGTAGGGCGTGTTTGTTTATGCTTCAATGATTTCAATTGACTCGTTAGGTTAATTACTGATGCATCTCATGTATTGCTTCCTTCATGATTTTTTTGGAAAGAGAATTGTACACCTGGTCGAGGACTTTGCAGTGATTGTCCTTGTCCAATTAATTGGAAAATGTTCAGATTCAGGAATTTTCATGAGTTGTTATCGATGTTGATTGTATTAATAGGCTAATCTCTGATATCTATCACCTTGCTACCCCAGTGCGTCCTGTTTATCATATTCTGTGTGGAAAAAAATAAATAGAGGATACATCGTCCCTCTATTGGTGTGAATTCAATATACACATTGTGTGATTTCTATATTTAGGAATGGTTAAAACTCAAAGAGGCATTCAATGGAGGGACCAAAAGATTCTTGCTTGACAAATGTAACCTTGCAGGTTGTTCAAGAATGTTGTAAGAACATGGCATTCAGGATATGGAATCTTGCCTAAACTAATTTTTGTAATGGGTGGATTATGAATTTGTGTCTTAGAAAGCTCTACTTCAACAGTTGGATCTTGTTCAATCATAAAAGCATGACCTTAAAGTTTGGCTTTTGAAAGCACAATCTCCAACAAGAATAGCATTGCTTCTTTCCAAATATTTTTGGTGAGAGAATCTTAAAGAAAAAGTAGGCTTAGGGCCTCTTGCTATATGAGATCAGTGTGCAAAAAAAAGCACTAGAAGACATGAAGTTAACATCAATTGTCTTGCCAACCTTGGTAAGTAGAAAAGGAAGATTTTATGTTTCACCAAAATCAATGAACAACCCCATTGGTGGAGATTGGTCTATCTTGAAGAAAATCACTATGTATGGTATTCTTAGTTGATCTCTTTGTACCCACCGGGTCCACATGGTCATGCATTGCCCACTTGGATACTATAATTTCCCCTACAAACTTTGTGAACTTTGTCCACCGCTCACATGGCAAGAAGCCCTTAATCCCTCTATTGTACGTCATGGAAAAATGTCAAAAGCAATGAATTTCAGTCACATAATCCAAAATCTCCATGTTGTTGGTGAGAAAAGTCACTTTGACCTAAATTCTCTATAATTGCAATGAGAAGTGATGCCCTTACACCCAGTGCCTTGTTATGGAAAAAACATCCCTCACCACTCCCCGTAGTGCAGATCAGACACTATATGACTCTCAATTGAAGCATTGTTCAAAAGAGCAAAATGCCAGAGCACTAATGGATGTCACCAGTTTCGACCAAAACTTCTTCTCAACAACATGCTTATGTACTGTACATCCAGGCATTCAGAACCATTGTCGAAGAGGATCTGAACATGAATAAGTTGAACATTTTCTACTACTGGAGGCAGAAACTAACCTGCTCTTAACTAGAAAGGCTTCATTGCACTAAAACTTTGCAGTTTTGTTACCCCCAAAACAAACCTAAACCAGCTATTCTACAATGACTATTCTCTTCACAAGCGCACTCTCTCTCTCTCTTCATAACCTTGGTCCCTGCAACAACGAAAAAACCCCCCCAAAAAAACCCCACTAAAACTCTAGAAGATCACTATGAAACACATGAAACTCGATTCAAATTTTTTTCAACCTTGGACAACACCATTGTGTTCACTCCCTCTTATATCGTCGTCACTCTTCTGCTGCATTGCTTGTTCTGGACTGGCCACTTTGAAATCCCAGAAGTCTCTCTTCCTCTTGTTAATCCTGTCAATCACCCCCTGCCAGTGGTAGAAGTTGTGAGTATCAGTTTAGCGATCAGAACACAAAGGACTTTCAATATGCAAATTCATGGAAATTCATTGAATTGGACAAAAAGGTAGAGGATATTATTTGTCACTTTAAACGTTGTAACATAGGAGTGATTTTCAGGAGATTGGTATTGGATTGTGGAGACGTCTTTGGATACAACAATCAAATCTTTTGTGACCAATTTTTTTCTCTCAAAATTTATGAATTTCTTATGCAATTTCAAAGTGGGAGATTATAGACCGCTGAAATTGACAATAGGCAACCTTGTTTCCATTCAAAGATGAGTGACTAAACACAATTAGCCAAGCCATGGTAACACTTCCTATTAAGTCCAACCCAAAGTATGAAGAAAAGATGAGTTGATGTTGCCAACAATGGTCATTACAAGAAACAAGATAAGAACCTAGACTTTAGTATCCTCTACCTTGTCAACTACAAACTTGAATTCAAAAAATATTATCCTCTACCTTGTCAACCACAAACTTGAATTCAAAAATGTATCCTCTACCTTGTCAACCACAAACTTGAATTCAAAAAAATATTTTGTACTTATCAACCACAAACTTGAAATCTTCTTGAGGACAACTCGTAACATTCTTGAACCATGCTACAGTATTATCTTCTACAACAATACTGTAGATAGTTTCGTTCCATCTGCAGGACCCTCAAAGACCATTGAAACCAACATTTCCTACTCTCCTCTCTCGCTACACATGAACAACTCAAACAGTAGAAATTAAAGGACCTCGCATAAAGGATTCAAGAATGTTACGAAAAGAACAAGAAATGAGAGAAGTTGAGACAAATTATAGTTGTGTCAAAACAAACTTAGTTACCTGCACAGTGATGTCAAAGGCATCCTCCACCTCAGGAATGGGACTTGTACGAGGATCCGCATAAACAACTCTGGGAATGGTTTGAACAACGATCTCCCTCATGCTCTCCACCTGCTCCGGCGAGAATGCCATCAACAGCTTTTCGATGCTCACGGTGTCATTCTTGATGCCCGCTTCGGGAATCAACACGGAGTACGAGGAGTGGTTGGAAGGCAGGTGCCAGAGATACTGGTCGTAGGCTGAGTGCGGGTGGAAAAAAACAGGAATGCAGCCTGCCAGCATCGCATCAAATGTGGAACGGCGCGTGTAGGAATCTCCAGCTGGTTGTAGACAGAACACGGAATGCTCAAACACTGCCATCACCTGTTTTGGGGAACATTTCTTCTGTGTATGTTAGATTTAAGTCACTCTGCAGTTAACATTTTGTAATGGAAAAATCTTAGTCATGTGGACACAAGACACTAATCTTGAAGGGTGACATCTCCTACCTCATAATTATATTGGAGAGAATTTGTAGTTCAAGTTGAGTAACTAAAACAATGATTTACAGTATGATGTACATCTCATGATTTTTAGTTGAGGAAGGCTCGTCATTTTATAGCACTGATAGAAGCACATGATGCATATCTCAGGATTATGAAGAGGTCTTGGAATTACAACTAAATTAATGAAGACAATGTTTGAAAGTTTATGATGCATGTCTCATGGTTATACATAGGGGAAGTCTTGCAATCCACGTGCGTTAATAAAAACAATGTTCTAAAGCATGGCACATGATTTTTTAAATTACCTTGTGAGGTCTTAGGCAAACGGCAGCCTTGCAATCTAGCAATTGGCATTGCTTGGAGTCAAGGCACTGGTTCATGATTTTGCCTCTAATTGAATGTGGTAACCCCGGCCTTGGTGCACCCACAAAGGAAAACAAGTAATCCCTCTTCATAGCCCGCATCTTGTTTTGCCAAAGCTCAAGGGAATGCTTAGATGAAGGATGGAAGTATGTTGGGTATGGAATGGCAACATCATTATCATGCCAAGGACTTTTTTCAATAGTAAGCATGGTCATATTGACACTAGCCGGAAGAACAAACAATTTATTTCCCCAATCCAATTCGTCATCTGAAGGTGTCATACATTCCTTTGCATTAGTGGAGGAGTTCATGCATTAGTCAAATGTATTTTTTCATAGATGTATAGAACTATTTTCTGAAAGTATCATTTTATAGTGAAAATCTGTAGTGAAAACTTACCAAGAAATGACTTTATATTATAAAGAAACCTCAAAAAAATAATTTGTGAAGTGATAATTAACTAATGTATAACTTGCTCAATGTCAATGTTGTTACAATGAAGTTATCACATTTGACAAAGTAGAAAGTAGATGCACATGCTCTTGATCTAGTATCCTATTTTTATACATCAAAGACTTTCTAAATTTTAAAAAATAGAATGTATTCCATTTGAAGAATAAATCTTGTAGTTAGACCTATTTATGGCATTTTCATTCATGAGTAATTGTTTCATAAATTGAAATCCTACTTTTATAAACCATGAATTGAAATGGAAAATCAAATACTATTAAAGCAAAAATAAATGTATGTCAATCTAGTATAAAGAACCATTGTCAATTGTTTAAATGGCTAAAGGCAAAATATTCTATAACTATCTCACTCTTATCTTAAACTAATAGAGACCTACAAATCTACATATATTTCAACTGTATTGTTTGCCAAAAAGACTCCATTTACATAGGCTAATTTCTTAGCTCCCCAAAATTCATGTTTTAGATGATACAAAAATACTTCAAATTGATGTTTCATCTTGATAACTTATCATTTATGCAATTCAATGTTTGAATCTTTGAACAATAACCGTCTTATATAAGCAACTTGATGAAAGTGAACTAAATAATATCCAACTAGTCCAACTAGTCCAATGGTTTGGTCAAAGTAGCCAACTCTATGTGTGCCAAAAATTAAAATAAAAAATAAAATAAAAAATAAAATTACAATGTCAATAACATTATAAAATAAACTATTTCACTACAAAAAAATTTGTCCACTACGGCATTAACTTGCTTTCCAAGTATGGTCCTACTCAAATTATGTCACATGGAGATTATGTAAGGTAATTGTACCTAATTGTTAAATTGACCCCTAAAAAAATCCTTTTCTAAAATGCACATCCCCCATTCATGAGTTGGTTTGGAAATCACCTATTTCAATACTTTTATAATTCATAATTTATTCATAAGGTGTTGTAAGATATATGCTAAGAAAATCTAAAACCCATTTTGACTCCCCAAAAGACACAACAAAATCTTAGATCATTTAATAATACAAACTATGCTCAAATGCATATTCAGATGACTTAAGGTATTTGGTAGACATATTTATTATCATCCACTTTAACAATCCAATCCTCATGTATGTATACACTATTAGTAACACTAGTTGCATAGACCAAAGAAAAGATTTACAAAAGATCCTATATAATAAATCAAACTAATTGTTGCTTTTAGAAGGGGCCAATTCTTAAGTTGATGCCACAAAATGTCTCTACTAGTGACATGAGGATGGAATTCAATGCTAATCTTATATAAAATAGGAGGCCCATAAAACTACCAATCTCTAAATATGTCCTTTAACATATAGATACATATTGCTTTGTTCAATGTACCAATTGTATTGGTTAATGTAATATGGCCAAAAGTGAATATATTAAGGGGTATGAACATTTTCAATGTCTTCTACGATTTTAGCTTTAACACTCATAATTGATTTTATATATGAAACAAAGGTCTAAAAGACATGAAACAATTGATTAGATGCCAATTCCTTTTCACCTTTCAAAAATATTTACTTCAAAATGTTTCAAGAAGTCAAACCCTCCAAAATTGAGAATCAACTAATAAATGCTTACTTTATGGACTTACAACCCAACTTCAAGGTATTGACACCTAAAATTGCCAACTACTTAATACTAACTCCTATTTTTGACTAAATAGCAAACCAAATTTATATATGAAATTACCATTCTCCTATGACAAACTTGAGTAGATTATCAAAGTAACTATTCAAGGGGGACACTATTCACACATCATTTCAAGGTTCCAAATAAGTTGTTCCTATTGAGTCTATGACCTATAATAAGCACCTAGAACATGTTGCTTTTGAAAATCTATAAGATTTTCTTTGAGTAGCAAAAATTTTGGTTCTACTTGCAACACCTTTTATGACAAATTGCTAATATGGTTGAACAAAATTTTCAAATTGTGGCCATCCAAGACACATAATTGTTCACATTGATGATTCAAGATGCCACTATCTTAAGGTAAGAGGCTCCAAACTTGACCCTTTTCTAATTCCACCATCTATAACTTGGTCTTGAAAGGCCACCCACCTTCATTTAAAACATGCACATGGTTTCAATAGCAACCAATGGGAGTTTATAGGGAATCTAGAGGACATAATTAGGTATCCTGTGAATTTCAACTTTGAAAATTCATAGAACACTATGTGAATATCAAATAATTATACAAAAACTTAGGTTGGTGTTCACTTGAAAACGACAACATTCTTTTTACAAAACAACTTGGGTTTGTTGTCACTTAAGTAGGCTAACATTTTTACCCCAAAAAAATTATCATTTCCACCATCTACCTAGTAGAACCAATGAAAATGTTGCATTTAGATGTCACTACCTTAGTTATCCTTAACTATTGTCAATAGAATGCAAAACCCACAACCAAACATCAACAAGTGGATCTATCTCTCACATGACCTCCCCGCCAAGAAATGATCCACCACCCCCTCCCATTTCCACCATCTACCTAGTAGAACCAATGAAAATGTTGCATTTAGACATCACTACCTTAGTTATCCTTAACTATTGTCAATGGAATGCAAAACCCACAACCAAACATCAACAAGTACGTCTGTCTCTCACATGCACATGAACTCCTGCCCTCCCTCCCCACCAAGAAATGACCCACCCCCTCCCACCTCTCCCTCTCTTTCTGCTCCCCCAACCGAGAGGCACGAGGTGTGGGAGAGGTGGAAGGAGGTGAACCAGTTTCAAGCTTTTCAAGGTTTAGCACAGATCAAAACACTCAATTACCCATCAAACACAACTTCTGCAACCAAGTCATTTCTCTACAAATTTTCCAAAGGGTTCCAAGGGGTGTGCTTCTCTCTCTCACCTGAACTCCTCCGAAAATCCCACGTCACCCTCCCTCCCACCAAGAAATGATCCACCCCTCCCCACCTCCCCCACTCGCTCCTCCCCTGCAACCACTCCACGAGCTCCGCCACCACCGCATCCCTCTCCCTCACACTCGCCCTCCACAGCTTCGTCGTGATCTCGAACCCCGCGTAGAACGGCACGAACACCGCATTCGCCATCTCACTCTCCCTTGTCAAACACTCGTACTGCATCATCCGGTTGTGGAAAATCTGCTCCAACATGAACTGATTGGTTGTGTACCAATCGGTGTCTGAGAACACGCCGTCTGTGTTCGGCAGGGGAGGACCCAGACCTGCGTTTTGGACGCTCGGGCACCAGTTCGTCCAGGGGGAGAGAGTGGCGCAGTGGTGAACCATGTCGGAGTTGAAGGAAGGGGGCAAGTCGTACATGTAGATGTAACGGCCGTGGCAATCAGCAGGGGATACAGAGTTTCCTGACTTTAGGTCACGGTGTTTGATGGAGGATGGGAGCGTTGGCGGGCGGTCGTGAGAGTGGTGGACTGTGAGGAGAGTGCACCAGAAGGTGAGGGTGGTGGCGAGGAAGAGGAAGCGGGTGCGGACGCGGTGGGTTGAATACTTCGGTGATCTCTCCATTACAATGATGATGGTGCCTGCACAAGAAAATCATGAAGCTACTAGTTCGTGAGATGTTGATCGGTTCTGAAGGTTCGCGCTAGCAAGGGAGGTTAGTAACTATTGGATTCATCACTGGAGGAATCCAAAAGGTTCACCTGTGCACATTACCACAAGAGAATCCTGAAGCTCGCAGTTTGAACTTAAGATGTGTTCGTGATTGGTTCTGAAGGTTAGCAATTGCAAAGAAGGTTAGTATCGTTGGATTCGTCCCAGCTGGAGAAACACAAAATGTCCATCTATGCACATGACCACAAGAGAATTGTCGAGATACTGGTTCGTGAGGTGGTGTCGAACGACTCTGAAGGTTAGCAATAGCAATGGAGGTTAGTATCGTTGGATTCGTCACAGGAGAAATCCAAAATGTACATCTATGGGATTTTTTAAGAACTTCATAGTCAATGTCCAGTGATGGTGACGGTAGACTAGGAGACACTAGGAGACACAAGGAATGGGATTTGGACACAGAAGGACATTTGTCCAATTTCCATATTGGATTTTCCCTGTGCATCGACCTTCTGAACTCTTTCCTCCATGATTATTTTTATTGTGGAACGAAGAGTCAGTGATGCGGAAAAGTTAAGAGAAGCAAGAATCGTTTGTAAGGAATAGCTAACGGGTTGCCTACGCAAGTGGAGCTTTCCGATAGGCAATAGGAATCCTGCTTTGGGCACTGTCTGATTTGCGAGAGAGGCTGAATACGATTGATCCACTTGCGTAGTCAATAGTTTTTCCTTAATTTCTCATTCACGGTCTCTCGATCGCAAGTCTGTGATTCTTCAAAGATCGGGATTTGTAGGACCCTTTAAGTTAAGGAACAGGGCCAGCGCAGCAAGAGTGAGGGAATTCAAATTCATCATCCTCCAAAATTACAAACTATCCCAGCTGGGTTCTTTTCCACTGACCCGGAAGATCGACTAAATACTACGAAAAACTCCAACAATCATGAGAAATTTTCCCAACAAAATTAAAGGGGTCCCTTCCAATGCGATGAAAATCCAAATCATCTCAAGCTTAGTTAAGTACTCACTCTCAGCTGAATGCCCGTGATCTCTCCCACCGCAAGCAGAGGTCGATCTTTGCAAGACTTAACAACTCCCCCTCACAAGATTCAACCCCCCACCCCGTCCAAGAGGCTGAAAGAACTCCAATCGAGGAACAATCACGCAGCAGCAGCCAGCCCGAACTTCAAAACCTGGCGGCGGGAACGCAAGACTGTCAAAGAATTTCAATGATGAGTACACACACAACACAACATCCCCTCAGAGCTATCGAAAGAGGAGATGAAGCGTCCCAACATGAAATTGAAAGAGGTCTCATGCGTAACCGCCGTCACGTAACCGCTATCTACAGAGGAACCGAAACCCAGCCACGGAAACAAACGGAAAAACGTCATGGATGCGCCGTTTGGGTAAAATCGACTGCAATTAACACTTACCCAGAGCGACAATCGATCCTGGAATGATAAGGACCTTCATGAGTTTCTCGAATGTCTTCGGCATCTGCCGTCCATCGACCTTCAAGTCCGTGAAATCTTCCGTGAAATCGCGTGAAATCCTGCATAGGCTAGCTCTTCTTTCATAGTTTGCTGCATGGATGCCGTGAGATCTATAGATTTTGGGTTTAGATGGTAACAAAGAAGCAACGCAAGTGTCTTGTTTCGATTATCTGCGCAATGTGCGATCGTTGTTGCAAATCTGTGACCTAAAGAATCGCGCGATCAGCCGAAAAACGCCGTCACGCCGCTTTGGCTGGCGGGGGGAACGACCATCACGGCTTCAAATCGGGCAACGTCGCTTTAAAGCAAAGTTAACGCAAATTAAAGCTTCTGTATCTAAATAAAAAGGGATTTGCCTAAAGTAAGCTTAATGCTACAAGCCTTCGAAGGAGGGTGAGAATTTTATTTCATTCCTCAAGCTTGTCATACATGTAAAACCTAGGCCCTTATTTTGGGTTGTCAATTTCGTACTTTGTGATTTCTTCAACTTAATTTGAGGTCCAAATTCCAAATGTAAATTCCAAATATTATGATCTATAGTAAATAATTTGTTAATGTGTTTTTCACTTTTTCCCAAAGAGACTTGTAGCTCTAGTACAATGGAATACACAAATAAAGCCCGACATTTTTATATTGAGTTCATTGCTTATAAATGTGTCTAAATAAACAATTGAGGATAGTTCTTTTTAGAGTAAACTTCTATATACAAAAATTAGTCAAGTTTTGTAAAAAAGATAAAATATTTCGTAAAAATCTACATGAAGTATCCAATGTTTGTTTGAGAAGAGTTAAAGCTCTTGGCTAGCAAAATTGCAAGGATAAGTTGATGAAAAGTGGAAGAGGCACCTTTCCGATTTCCTAAAAAACTAATTTTAACATTGGATTTCAACTTTGGAGTTGCTTTTAGTTTGACAACAATACAAAGCTATTCCTTAAATGTAGTTTTTTCTAATACTCATACATAAGTATAAACATTGTAGAAATCAACAAAAACAATTCCAATTTGGGAAAATTTGAAAATTGTTTTTTAGTTCTCCAATTTAGAATTTGCAAGGAAGTCTATCCTTATATCCCTTCAACACATTTGGAGCCAAAAAGTGACTTATAGATGAATTCAAATGTAAAATTATAGATGAAAGATTGAGATTATTCATCCAATTTTTTTGAGAATTCTACTTCCTAATTGCTTCCTATTTGTTTAAAGAATCAAACAAAATCATTGAAGACTAAGCTTGTTTAACTTTCTCAAAGAGTATTTAAGTTTTAGAATCTCACAATGTCAACTATTTTCTAATTTATCTTCCTCTTTTTGTCTATGATCTAAGCCAAACCTTGTTTAAAAGATTCAAACATTCTATATCTAGCCGTTTGCCTTCATTCTTTGAGATTCCTACTTCCACTCTAATTTGAAATTTAGAACCTATAACTATCAAATTGTTAAATCTCCATGCTAATTTTCCTTAGTTGCATTCAATTTGAAAGCTACAACATGTTTGGAAGCTTCAAACAAAGCTCAAAGTGAGATTTCACTTTAAGAAACCAACATTTTAGGTGACAAGCCCTAATTTTTTTAATGCATTTTAGATGAGGTCCAATGTGACAAACCCATGTTTTTATGTCAACAAAAACATCTAACATAACATCAATATTGATATAAAAACACAAGTTTGTTGCTTTGAACCATATCAAAAATGCATTGAGAAAATTAGGGTTTAGACACATATCAATTGAAACATCTTCCCTGAATGAAGTCATTTAACAGTGCAATCAACTAAACCACCCCATTGAATTCATTTAACATTGAAATCAACCAAAACATCGTAATGGATTGCATTTTATTGCACAATCAACCTATCCACTCCATTGATTTCATTTTATTGCTAATCAAGTTAACTTTGTTCTCTGCACATAACGATGTTTGTGAGTTGTCATACATATACATGGTTTTTTGCCAATGCTAAGTTCTAAAATGTATAAACTAAAAATCTTATGAATTCCAAAGTATATATAGCATTTTTTAGAATCAAGGCACTTAACCCTTCATCACCTAAAGGGATGAAAATTGTTCATTGAGAATTGAAAAGTGGGCCATAGATTTAGCAAATAGCTTAGATTGACTAATCCACATTTCTAATTGAGTAGGTGGATTGTCTACCACAAAATCTATACTACTAATCTCAAATGATACAAGGGTTTATGTTTTGGCATATAGATCGACTAGACCTCCCACTTTTGTAAGGACAATCTATCTTCTACTATTCAAAGTGACCAAGAGATATTGGTTTGTTACCATTGCCTCCCTTTTCTCAAACAACTTTGTTGGATTCAAGTGAAGTGCTTGTTGAATAATATTCCATTGCTTCAATGTCCTTAGAGAGTGGTTTGCTTGCACGACTTGGAGAAAGATGGGTGCCATGCTCTATCCTTATTTGTAGTTCATTACTTCTAGTAGCGGCATCACTCTTGGGGTGCATCATTCATACATTAGCTTGTTTTATAAGGTCATTACAAGAAACACCGTGCATTTTCAATAGTGTTTTTGCTATAGAGTACTATCAATACTACACAGTGGAACAATGTCAACCGTGCATTGGAAAAAACAATAGCTAAAAGTACCATTGCAAGTACTATGGAATATTTGTGAGTATTGAAACAATATTGTGGAAAAAATAGACAAATTGCCACAAAAAAATAGAAACAATGAGATACAAATTAATATTAAACAAAGAAACATGAATTAAAAAACTAAAAATTGTCCATTTGAAAAGACTTGATGGTGATCAAATTTCACCAAAAAGAAGATGTTGACACCATCTTCAATGTTTAGAAGTGCTCGTGCAAGGGAGTCCTATTTGCATAGTTTAAGAAGACGTAAAATAATATATTTATAGATGCCTCTTGGTAGGCATATGCCCACCTAGTGTGGAAATAGACCACCAAAATTTCAACTCTAGATCATTCAATTTGAGTACTCCAAACGTAGTGAAAACCCCTAATCTTAAAGTGTGATAAATTAACAAAATTGAATTTCAAATATAAAATGATTTTAAAATTAAAAAAAAAAATAAGGATTCTGATTACCATCAAATTAAACATCTATAATAGAAATTTCAAGTTTTTAGGACTTGGGATTCAAAAGTTATATTTAAAGACAATAACATCACTTTAATTGTGATGGAAAATAGGACTAGTGTTTAGTGCAATGATCCTATAGTGGAAATGTATCAATGTTGGTTACAAGAGCACCACTTTGTTGTGTACAACTCGTATAGTTGTTGGTGCACCATCTCCTCAAATTAGTGGCACAATTAATGGAAGAGGATTTAGTTGCATTGCTTCCAAATAAAATAGCAACTTGCTTATGAATGGAGAGGCATACGTTGAGGAGTTGCAAAGCATTTAGTATTTGCTATTTAATTGGACAAGATTCAAAAGTATCAACAAGGTTGTTACATGCCATATTTAATTACTTTTGGACTATTCATTGAATTTTGAATTGAAGATCATGGGAGCCCCTGATCATAGGATCGGGAGTTCCCCCAATGTTTTGTATAGATTTCTCAATGTTTTGCATTATCACTTGATGATAAATTTTTTTTTCATGATGACCATTACTGTAGTCTAGATTTTGTCTATTTCCCAAAATCCAGGACTAAGTATAGGGGTCCTAAAATCAAAGGGAATGGTCACATAGTCTAATGTTTTGCAGCTAGAAGTCACTTGTAAGTTAAATTGTTATGGAATTTACTCAACAATTTTACTATAGAAACCAATTGTAAAACACACTTATATCCCAAGGGTGAATTTGGTAGCATGTCCGTTAAATAATGCTATGGACTCATGAGTGCTGTCTCGGTCCTGCCTAGTATTCTAGGGGTATTTTCAAGACAATTTGGCAAGTTTATAAGAGCAATTTGTCATGCATGATCTAGACTTTTAAATGCAACAATTCACATATACATATATTATATCAATTCATTAATTACCGTGAAGCTTTTTTTTTTACCAAAACAATTTGTCCAGTCACTACTTAGCTAGCCAAATTACTAAGTTAGATGAGTATCACAAAGTCCCAGTCCTCTACAACAAATTGTCTCTATCTAATGCAATGGGAATGAGTGTGTGATGCAATACAATTTACAACATCAACATCAACAAGGTAATTTATCCAACACACCATTCATGTAACCACAACATTTTGATAATCACTACTACTCCTACAATTTGACCTAATTATCAATCAAGACCATTTGTCATACAGTATACTCCATCCATTACTCAATCAATTCATCTCACCAAATATCTATTGATCTTACTAACTTCAGGAACAATACCCTTTTCAGTAATTAACTTGATAAGGACAATTTGTCTATACATTGTTTGCAGTGAAATCTGAACACTACGGCAATTGATCTATAACATCAACCTACTGTGACTGAACTGCGTCAATAACATCAACAGGCCCAAGACAAATTGTCAATTAGAAACCCGGTCGATATCCAATCTAACACCCAAAAATCTAGACAATTCGCTCCTATTCTACTGATTGTATTATCATCTCAGAATTTCAACTGTGAAATAAATTAATTTAATTCTATTCTGGACAATTTGTCTATCCACACATAACACAGGATTCAATCACACATGCACACATTCAAGACAATTTGACTTCATACATCAAACACATAAGAATAAGTCAAATTGTCATACTTGGATCCGTTCTTTCAGCATCCAATTCTTTAATCTCCCAATCTGCAAATTAGCTGATTTGCATCGCTGGTTCTGGCAAATTGTCTCAGTTTGCACACCGCCTCCACAGCATCCGCATTGTTGAACTAGTTGACAAATCGCCTGCTTCGTTTGATTTACAAGAGTCACACAGACAAATTGACTTCCAATCCCGATAAATTGCTATTTATTTCCTCACAGTAACACTCCGACAATTTGACTCATACGTTCATGATACGAAAACTAATCCAGTCAATTTGTCTAAACATGAATCCACCGCTACACAATTCCCACGAATTCATAGAAGCATAGTCTAACTACACACAATAATTCAAAGTCAACTTGTCGCACAATTCATTCAAACAACCACAAATTCATCACAATAAATCTGCACACATCTTTTACAAAGAAGTCACACACATACTGAATGCTCACATCCTAGTTCCGTCCAGTCACAGGATCGGAATAGTATTTGACAAATTGCTAAGTTTACAATTTAAATTGCGATCCACTCACTGGATCATAACATACAAATTACTAATTTTACAATTTACACAACCAAAACACAACCGCCAAGAATACAATTAGTCACAAATAAACAAAGAGATCCAATCACTAGATTCTCAAGACAATTTGTTAAATTAATTCACAGTTCAGAGGATCCAATCACTGGACCTCGACTGCAAATTATAGAATGCTCAATTTAGTCCAATCACTGGATCTAAATTTAAAGCTTATAAGACAAATTGTTTATAAAAAATATTATATTATTGAAGAAGTTCAAAGTACATGAAGACGAGACAATTTGACAAAAGCTATTTGATAACCGAGAAAGTGAGAGAGACAAAAATGACAAATTGCCTAGCTATATGCAAAACTGAAGACAACTATTCAAACCCAAAGTGTAGAGTCAACTTGTCTTTCGCCATCTTAAACCTTTTATATTTTTCTAAATCCTTTCTAATCTGGCAATTTGTCTATATTACTACTCTATTGTGTGAACTCTTCGTCAGTTTGTCTCTATTTACACTATTCACAGCAAATTGTCAAAAATTGAAAATTTCAAGAGACTACAATTACTAATTTTGGACTTTTAAAAGTCCAAAAGCTATTAAATGTGGCATTATTACCCAATCCATGGTGGATTGCCTTGACAATTGGTACTTGGTAGAAAAGGAAGATTCTTAATACCTACAACAATTGGTGGTCACTACTACAAATAAGACATAGAGTTATTTGTGCTATTGACGTATTGCTTAAGAATTGAAGTGGACTACAAGGTTACCAATCTACAAGAGATCTACAAGAAAGCAATCTACAAGAGATCTTTACTCTAGTTTATACATTCATTTGAGAGAAGATATTGCCCGACACTTTGAATAAAGTCCCAAGCCTACAACATGGTGAAACAAAGTTGAAAATGAAGTTACAAGTTGAACGCATGAGAATTCAATGTATCTTCATCCAAACCTTATTTGTTGAGGTGAGAGAGGAAGCCTAGGTGTTGTTGAGCAACTCCAATCATGCGTATCCAATCCACCATAGGCCTCATTCAACAAATAAAGGAAGGAATATTGACAATAGAACATGCCAATGATAGTATCCCGGAACATGGTAATGACCATATGGTCCAAGGAAGCACAATAGGAGTATGTGGAGGTGCTACAACTTGTAGCTCAAGACAAGGGAAACTAGTTCAATGATAGAAAGAGGAGACGTAGCTCACTACTATAGAGGGTGCAAGCCATGGCAATAGAAGTGTGGAGGTGCTACAACTTGTAGCTCAAGACAAGAGAAACTAGTTCAATGATAGAAAGAGGGGACGTAGCTCACTACTATAGAAGGTGCAAGCCATGGCAGTAGAAGTCAATGATTGCATATGGAGTTCGTAGACATGTCCAATAGAAACAAAGCAACCTATTGGATGGGTCCAACTTCTAATTTACGCTACCATCAAGAGCCCTCCTTTTTGTAGAAGATGGAGGCAGGGTGTGGACAACATTTACAAGATTCATACCAAGGGCATTCAATTTTGTTGAGGTGGTGAATAATGCAATTACACTCACTAAATAGCGTGGGCTAGCCACCAACATTCAGGTCATATCCAACAACTTTGGTGGTATGGTTCTAAAAGACGTGTGGGTGCCTTTGTAAGGTTGTTATTAGTTTATAATTGTGTAACTCTTGTTAATTCAAAACAAATTAATGCATCTATCCTCATAGAAGAGTTTTTGACATGAGCTTATAGCCTTTTTTCTAAAAAGGCTTATGGTTTGGGAAATCTCAACATAAATTAAATAAAATTACACAAAAAGCAAAAAATTGCATTGGAAATTTACAATGGATATAAAAGATTTCATTGAATGGTAACTATAATATCTCTATTCAAGCTATTGTTGAAGATGCATTGTGCTTAAATCAATAAGAAGATTCAAAATTGAAATAATTGTAGAATCTTCTCTTCTGTTATCTAAATCATAATGGTCTAACTAGTAGAACTAGCTTGGATAGACTTTTATTTTGCATTGGGTATTGGCCCCAAGACAAATTTATTCTTCTTCAAACTCTTCACTTCATAGATCCTAGAAAATTTTGTTGTTTGGCAAGTTTTATTTTTCTTGGAACCAAATACCAAAAAAAGATAGTCACTAGTCTAACTTTCATTGTATTATTTATTTTTCTAATGTATTTGATATTCCACCTCAAAAGTATCAATCAAATTCTTTCAATCAAATAATCACACTTAATTAGATGGACTTTAATTTTGAGCTCAATATTCTTTAGTTCAATTAGGTGAAGAATATTAAAAGACCTATATTTTTACCATTTTGAACAAGATCTCTATTAAGTTGGATTTATTAATACAAAAAATAAAATTGATAACTACAACTAATATCTAAAAAATAATTGAAAATTATCTTTTATTTCAATTATAATTACAAAACTTCATATTCAATCATATTTGAGGACTTTGTGCATAATCTTCACAAAATGCTTACAATAACTAAATTTAGATACTACAAAATTCAATCTTTTCACAAATGGTATTTCTCAAATCTTATGTTTAAATCCTCATTATAATAAATTACTCTAAGATTTTTAAATGTTCATACTTGAAAATTTGGACTTGAAATAAGTTGATAGATAGTCACTTTGATCTCAAATTTTCTCCAATTAGCAAAATCAATCCAAATATGATATTATTCATTTTTTTGGGGGGGGGGATAAAATAAGTGTCTATAAATTTTAATATGTGGTGGAAATAGTGCATTTTTTTTACAAAAATTGTAGGATATTGATGATCTTTATGAAAATAATGTTTATGGAAGTCCAACTTTGAGTTTCATAAGGTCAACTTGATATTTTGTTGGGACACCCCACTTCTTAAGTTCTTCAAGTTTTCTTTCTTTGATGTTTGTCAATTTTAATCTCTCAACACGTCTTGCTTGCTTCAATCTTTCACCTTCTGCAATCTTCTTTCCTGCGGCTACTTTCCTTGCTTCTTCTTTGATTCTAACTTGTTCTTTGATATAGACAAGATTTTGCATTCTTAGTTGGTGTAGTCTTTCATCTTCTTTCTTTGCATCTTCAATACCTTCTTTTTGTAGTTTTAAAATCTTATAGAATTCTTGTTCAGCACCAATTGCCTACATTTTACCAAATAAATTGAAGTTCAAATATGCCACATATTGTATATTACAAATTACTTTTAGAATTATAAGATTGATTTATATTTATGTTTTTGTGTCTACAAATGTTAAAATGATATTATTAAATTGAAATTTGTTAAATTTTTTTTATTGAAATAAAAAGAGAAGATATAGCAACAAAGAGTCACTAATTCTTCAACTTCCCAAGTGAACTATATGTAACTTAAAAAACATACTACAAGAAGCTATACCTGATCTGCAATTTGTTTTGCTTTCATAATCTTTTGTTGTTCTCGTGCAAAATGCAATTCTATATTCATACGTCGTATTTTTTCTACTTCTGCTGCTTCTTTCTCCCTCCATGCTTTTTCATGTGCTTCCTATTTTAATTTATAGTGTGAATATTATTAAATGATAGAACATTAATATTATAATTGAGTGTTTAAAAATAAATGTAATGTGTTCATTTTAAGTACAAAATAAACCACATGGATAATTTTCACTTGAAATATTTTCTAACCACTAAACTAAATATGTATTTCCAATTAAAAATTTACCTACACAAATGTAAAATCCTACAAACACAAACATGATCAAAATGAAAATGAAATATTTGAATCATATACAACAATTTAAGTTTGTACATATGGTTGGTTAAGAAATTAATAAAAATGAAAGCATTTAAGACATTCAACAACTATAAATTGCAAAACAAATTTTAAAATTTTAAAATAATTTTATTAGTTCTTACAAATATGCGTTGATTTCGTAAATCTTCCAAAACATCAGCAGCACCTGAAGCACTTTCTTGGGCTTTTCGAATTAAATCAGCAGTGGACTCTTTTTCCTTTCGTATTCTTTCTTGTTCATCTTTGTAGGCTTGTTCTCGTTGATCTTTTGCAAATGTGTATGCATTTCGTTTTTCTTCTTCAATCATTTCTCTTTCTTTCATCTAAAAAAACTTATCAAAAAAGAACAATACATAAAATTGAATGCCTATAATTCTTTTATATTTAGACGCCTAAAATTGCTTCAAAATAATAGTCTCTAAAACAAAGTTGATATCTTCATCTATATTTTTTTTAATTGAATCATAGGATCTTTTAATAAATTTGTTAAGGTACACCTTCCTTAAATTTCAAAATAAAAAATCCTATCGGTTGCAACTTGCAAGATCATAATGCTTGGATTTCAAAAAGAAAATGAGTAGATTTTATCTTCCAAACTTTTATGAAAAAATGTGTAGAACCTACAACTTGCGATTCTCTACAATATGTTGAAGAAATAAGTTGGAAATACATATAAAAAATTTCAACAATGAGTATTTTATATTCATGATTGAAAAAAATAGTAAGAAGAAAGAAGTAGATAATGATTTCAAATGCTAAATTGTTAAGAATTTAGTTGTAGAATTAAAAAATGCCAATCCCAATCCCAATGGTTATAATGATGTAATAAATAATCTACATCTTAGGATTATATTTTATTCCAAAATTATTGAAAATTGAGTTAAATAAAGGATTTGAAAGTTTATTTTAGCAAAGGGATTCCACAATTGCCCACTAATTAAGACTCTTCATAATTTTCATCTCATTAATGAAAATGGAATGATTCAAAAATTCCCATGTATATATAAATCTAGAAAGCCAATTTCCAATTTTTTGTGAACTGCCTACATTGCCTAGATTCTAAAAGAAACTACATATCATATAATAATTTTTTAACCATGTAGTTAGAAGCTATGAAAATTGTCTTGCTTTAAAGGTACTATTTGATTAGATGTTGTGTGAAAATTTCAAAAAAAAATAATAATAACTCCATTTGTAAATGGATGACCAAAAACACCATTGATGTTGCTACAAAATGCTATTTGGTCCTTTAAGGGTTGAAATATATATATATATATATATATATATATGTAATATGTGTGTATGTATGTGTGTATATATATATATATATATATATATCTGTGTGTGTGTGAATATCACTTCACTTTTCTTTTTCTTTTTATCAATTTTAACTATTTAAGAATATTTATTTATTTAAAATTCATTACCACAAATATCAATTGCATTAGTAATATTATGTTTCTAAATTTTATTTACTTGTTCTTTGAATCTTTCTTGTTTTTTATTATCTTCAACCATGTATTTCATTAATTCTACTCCAGCTAATCTCTTTGCCTCAGCTTTCTTTTCATCTTGTTCCATTAAATATTTGATTTCGCGTTGAAGTTTCAACCCTTCTTGTAATTTTTGCTCATCTGCAATTTGTCTTTGTAGCTTGTTGTACTAGTTCATAAATTAAACAATAATTGTCAATTCAAAAAAATCCTCCTAAGACAAACATCAAAGTTAAAAATCTACCATTTTTAGTACATTGAATAAGAGGATCATAGAATTAGAATGAAATTTTAATCTTGCTTTTTTATATGTTCACAAATAAATTAATTAAAATTAAAATTAAAAATTCAATTAAGATGACATACTGCAATTTGTTGGCATATCACTTTAGCTCCTTCATATCTCTCAATTTTCTTTTTTTCTTCTTGGTTATCATAAAAATCAATCAATTTGTGACGTGCTCCTTCCATTATTACATGCCATTTTTTATTGTATTCTTTTTCTTTAATCTCCCTATTAATCTATAATGTGAATTTGCATATTAAATTAGTATAAAGTATATATTACAAAATTTGATTTGCATTAACATTCAATACTAAAATGAAATTAATGAAATTAATATTTTTTTTGGTATATACAACATTGTTGTTATTCTTATATTTGGTTTTGATAAGTACCCTATCCATTTTTTGACCATCACGCTCAGTTACACACTTTGAATATGCACATATTGTGTTCATAAGTTTCACATCATCTTCTCTTTCCTCAATAGCCCACCTTGCTTCTTCTAAAGTTCTAATCAACTTAAATTCATATTGATTTGCAAATTTAGATATCATATCATCTATAGTTGACATATTATATATAAATACACACATATAGATATATAGAGAGAGAGCTAAATAGATATATAAATATACATATACATATATATAATTTTTTGCCACTTATAATTAAATTGTGAAATAAAATTATTACTAGAAATGAGAATATACATTGTATTTGTGAGTTGATTCTCACATGGCATCTTCTTGTTTTTTCAACATTTCAGCATCAGATATAGGTCCACTTTTTTTCTTACGCTCAGCTTCTAACTAAAAATTCATCCAAGTAATTAAATCTTGTGCAAATTTTTATTTATTTTTAACTATTTCAAATGATTCCTTCCTATTGCTATAAAATTTCTTGGATGAATTATTTTTTTCAATATAAATCCTTAAACTTTACACTATTTGAGGGATTTTTTCATATGACAAGAATGAAAATCAAGTATAATTATTAATAGATAATCCTTGGATGAAATATAAAATTATATTTGTTTCAAATTAAAATATATACTTGCATCATCAATTTTTTTCTTTCATTTGCTTTAGCATTTCTTTCAGCAAGAATTGCTTCTTTTTTTTTCTTTCGATCTTCAAGGGTGGCTTGTGTCAATATAATAGCTTTTTTCTAGCTTACAAAACATTTAAAGTTTAGAACTAAGGCATATCAAATGCAATGTTTACTTACTTTAAAATTCTTTGGTTTATAATAGTAATTAGATTAAATGTAAACATACATTGAGATATTATTAGTATATGCATATATCAAATTTTGTTTAGGCTTTGCACAAATATAAAAATCATAAGAATTTCACCTTAATTAAATTAATATCACTTGAATTTAAAACAACAACATTTGTTTCTTCTAGAGTTTTGTTTTTCTTCTCATCCATTTTGGGCCTTTTTTCTTGGGGTCTTTTGATTCTATTCTAAATGTAAAATTCAAATTCATTATATAAATATATTAATAATAAAATTATCTATAGAATTTTCAAATATGAATTATATAAATATTGAATTCAAATGTATATTTTAATGATCATTGCCAATGTTAAACAAGTGGATTAGTTTGTCAACTTACAACTTGTCTTTTAGTATACCACCCTTCATGTCCAAAAAGCTCTTCTTCAACATCACTTGTTTTTGATAGCTATATCATTAAAACTAATTTTTAATTTTTTAAACCATGATGTTTACGAAAAAATTACAAAAAGACAATTAGAATACAATAATACAATTTGAAATATATGAGGTCATTTTAGAAAACAAAATTTACATGTTTCAAATTTATATATCAAAAATTGTAGACAAATATTAGCTAGGGTATCATATAATCCATTTAATTCATCTTTGACATGAAAATTTGGACATAAGATAATGATCATAATACTCACTAGCATATATTTGCGCCTAGCATTGTTTTTTTCACTTATATATTCACTTTGGCAATCATTATGTGTATTAGAAGTAGAGGGCCGTGCAACAATTAAATTGTTTGATCCCTACATACAAAATTTTAGTCATTTATCAATATAAACTATAAAATTAGCATAATATATAATAAAATTGAATCTTATATGAATTTCTTTTTGATCTACATTGACTTTTCGAGATTTTTTAATTTGATATATTCAACAATTGAAAAACCTTGTTCATGTAATAGAATGAAACTATTAAAAAACATAGTATCTACAATTAAATCTTATATTGATATTGAACCAATGATTATACACATAAGATAAGCAAGATGTTTATTTTTTGCAAAATAAAATTCATAAAAAATATGTATGATTTAAAATTAAAATTATACCGCATCTTTGCTTTTGACATCAAATTCTCCATATCTATTATCAATATATTCTTGTTTGCACTCATCATGAGTATTATCATATGGTGACCTTGGTGGTTTCTTAAGTTTGTCATGAAGAACACAATCATCTCCATATTTATTGCCTTTTACCATGGTAGTCTTTTCAACTTTCAAGATATATAATGTACATTTGTTGTGGTGCCAGATTCAATTGTTTGATGAACTTAAATCCATATATTAGATAATTGAAAAAACAAATGGTTGATTGGTTGACTCATGAACTTCATCTTATTTAATTGTGTATCTTAAATTGAAGGTAATAGAGACGTGCTTTTCATTGGATGTTGATAACATAGTTATTACAATGTAGAATAAATGCATGATGTTTTATTACAATTTTGTAAAAGAAAGTCAATTATTAATGATGCAAGCTTTAATGTGAATGATTTCAACAATTTGATTGTATTTCATCCTTGAAATATAAGGAAAAAAAATTGAATGTGAATATTCTAAAAATCAAAGAAATGATATTTTTTCTTAGCTTTAATGAAATCCTAAAATCACTAAGTTTTATCATCAATCATTTAATTAATAGATCTTAATTCTTTCCCTTATATAAAATTTTCTTACAAATTAAAATTATAATTTGATGTAATTTCATTGAATGCATAAATGTTTGAATTATAAAATCTGAAATGCAATCTTAATAAATAATTTTGAAACATTTGATTAAATCATTTGTTTTTATTGTATGGTTCAATGAGAGTGATATTGAACAAGAAATTACAAATCATATAGTTGGACCATTTTAATTAGACGACATGGGATGAATATAATATAAAAATGTGACATTATTTATTGTATATTAAACATTATAGAGAATTTGGATTGTTTGGTTGAATAAAAAATTCATGGATTTTTTGAATTTGAGAAAGATTTTCATTAGATGTAGAAACTCAATTAAATTATGGTTAGATTAGGTTGAATGAAAGGGCTAAAATCATTTATTTGAAATGACCTCATCTAAACATTCAAGATTGATGAAAACACTCAAGATTTGATTTTGTAAGAACAAGAAAAGCTCTACTTATCATAATCAAATTTGAAAATTTAAGGTAAAAAGACATTAGTGCGAATCTCAAATTTTCTTGAATTAAAATTTCAATATTAAACTAGCTAGGTCTCTCTAGCTTTTTGCCCTACTAAACGACTAACTTGTAGGGGTCTAGGACTTTTGATAAACCTATATTTTGGGCATAAAATATAACATGATGTTTCTTATGTATGATATTGTGGAGAGTTTATACAAAGATTGGTCAAGGTTGGTATACAATAGAATGTTTCAAGGAGACAACAAATCTTTTAGTTTGGCCCCAAAGATAGGAGAAAATCCTCTTGTTTACTACATCAACAATTCAAAAATGGTATACAAATTTACAATATTGGAGGAGATAAATGTATCAATTTTTTGTCAAAAATTCAAAAATATTCATCAATTTTTTATTTCATAATGAGCTACTCCAAATTTATATGTTCCCAAATTGAATGGACACTCTATTTTTACGGGTAAAGGGAAGAGTGTGTAGTGGGAATTGAAGCATTATTTGTTTCAAAAGTGGTCATTTTAGATGAGTTTAATGGCATTAGTAGGTATTTTATGCATTCAACTTTGAAAATTCATAATATTAGTGTTGATTGTGTAAGTGTTAGAAAATTACAAAATAACTTAAATTGATTTTTTGTCAAGGACCTAGCATTCTTACACAAAAAATCATCATTTAGACTACCAATCTAATAGTGGAATGAATTGAAAGTGACATTTTAGGATGCTTCAACCTTACAATGTCATCAATTTCAATTTAAGAAGTTGATCATCCAATATAGAATTCATCTTACCCATAAAAGTATTAGTTCCATATCTACATTAATCTTTAAACCAATTTTTTGTTTTAAGTTAACATAAATTGATATTTTATTAAAATTATGTTTGTAATATGAAATATTGATGAAATTCTCCTTCATATTTTATTTTTATTTTTTCTAAATTTTATGATGAAGATTCTGTACAAATATCATCTATAATACAAGAAATAACTTGTACTAGCTTTTGTTTAATCCATTGCTAATAGGAGCCAAATAAAAATCACAAGGTCTTTAATGATATTTTTAATGGAATATTTAAAAAATAATTCCATTTGATAATGTTATCAATATATTTTATATAGTAATTAATGACATGTTTCATTTAAAATATCATCAATTTCAATCAATAAAGTCTTTGAATCATTCAAAATAACAACCAACTTAGAATTAAAAAAATTGAATGATCTATATTAGTCCTTTAAATGTTTAGTTTTAATTAATTAGATTGCATCAATATTTAATGCATGTTATATCTATAAGCCTAGAATATTGTGCTACAATTTTTTGTACTTTGAGATTTTTCTGAGTATTATGATGAAGATTATTTAAAATAGCATTAGTTACACAAAAGCATAGTTGTTAGGGTTAGAATTACTACATGTGTCCATTGGACAAGGTCAATTGGCTAAAAAGGCAATTTGAAAAAATGAGTATTTTGGAGGCTTGGATTTTAGGGTTTGGAAAAAAATTACTCATCATTCACAATTTTCCACTTCACTTGTGTTTTGGTACATTAGGCACAATATCAAATCATAAAAAAAAAATTTCAAGCCTTGTTGAGATGATTATTACTTGGCGGATTAGAGTCTCTATGTGCAATAAATTGGGTACCAAAGAAGAAGAATCTGCTATTTAAATTATGTTTATCCTATTAGTGAATGTGGTACTATTTATCCAAGTTACCAAATTGTTTTGAATTAGGAAGGATTGAGGTATTGTTATATTACACTGATTTTGGAAATCCACTTAATAATGCTTATTTAGTTAGTGACACTAATTTTTTGGCCATACTAATAGAATAAATCAATGAAACCAACGAAGTTCCCAGATCCAAATTAGAGCCTACAATAGTTCCTAATGTCTTATTTTCTCATCAAAATTCTACCAATTTTGGCCTACACAATTAGATTTTCTAAATATTCTACAAATTTCATTTACTCTCTAGTAATAAATAATTTTTTTATGATTCATCTATTTTAGGTTTGATCAATATAACCTATATAATTAGTCTTAGAGATTTCCAACTAAAAATTTACCCTTTATTCTATAGATGGTTAAAATATCCCCCCCCCCCCCCCAATATAATTGGAGGCTCTGATTCCAAATACAAACTTAAAAATTTCCATTCATAGTTTACAACAAATTTAAAGGTTATTAATTAAAAGAAGCCAACTTTATAGAGTTGGTTCTCCTTCACTAGTTACTACTGTAAGATAGAATAACCCGATGTTGCTAGTCATCCAATTCTGACATCTATTGGACCCTCCCATTTGTATTAGTCACCCATTAAACACCACAATATCTTAGCAACCCTTTAGCATAATGACAATGCACTTGGGTAGGAGACACATGAGCATGTAGTTTAGCATGGGTCTATCCATGCTTTACCAATTTAGTTCTAATAAACTTTGAAAAATCACAGAATATTCATTTCTTGTTGGAATGTCTTCATTCTATTTGCAAATGACTTTTCACAAACTTTTTCAATTTCTTGAAAAATAACTTCTTCAAAGTACATATTGTAGATAGCAAATATAGATAGTAATAGGTTGAAATCCCTTAACCCCCTAAAGCCCTAGACCTCTTTAGGTTTAGAAACATCATTGTTTTTGAAGTGTTAAAGGTCTAAATGTCACTAAAGTATAGAAATATGAAGTGTACAATCTTGTAGTGTATATGTTGTAGATGATGTGAATCAAATCTAGAGTCATCTGGCTACATAGAATGTAAGAATATAATGTTATAGTACTGAAAAAGGATGCTAAAATCTTCCTAGAAACACCTTTGAAGGTGAAATTCAATTTCTAAATCTACTCAAATTCCTTTCACCTCCAAACTACAAAGTGCTTCAAAACTAGTATACAAGTACATTGGTGAAAGGAAAACATCATTCAACTCATCCATTGTGTTTATAAAATGGCTTTGAAATGTCAAAAAATAACAAAAAAAAAGTTGCAAAAAACACATCTAAGGTTGAACCTCCTACTAAAAATGCTTCTTGTTCACTCATAATTTTTTGGATTGATATGAAATTTTAACCACACACAATACATTAGTATTTGAAACTTTTCGTGGAAAAATGATTAAAAATGAACACTCTTTAAAGAAGAAACAAGCTTCTAAAGTTCATTGTAATCCAAAATATGTCTTCAAAATGTTCATAGGTTTTGAACTTCAAATTGCTTCCAAATGTTCAAAACAAATGGGATTTGACATGGAAGTTTTACCACAATAACTAGAGTTCAAGGAGCATATAATCCAACAAATTTTTTTATATTGAAAACAAATGTTGGATAAAGGAAATACAAGCCCTTCTACAGTTGCAACCAATGTTTTTGTTTTTGTTTTCATACAAATGGTTATATGACCTTTTTTTCAAGAAGGTTTTGAGTTTTGTGGCTCCTTCATTCTAGAGGTTTGAATTGAAGGAGTCCAATTTTGAATGTGCAATTTTGAATATGTAATTTTTGTATGCAATTGTTGTACATACTTGCTTTGCACTATAGATGAAATGAGATTTTGGAAACAATGTAACAACAATGTGTAGGGCCATCATTTTAATTTGGCATTTTTTTAACACATTTAATTTTTTTTTTCTATAGACTTGAAGCTGCCCATTTTTATTTGAGAAACTGGACATTTCATTGCCTAAAAAAACACTGGTTGCAACCATCAAAATGCAGTTGGGTCAATTGACACCTAAATTGTTTTTTGGGCAGATCATCAGATCCGCAGAGGCCAGTGAAGTGAGCGAAGGTTCCGTCTTTTCTTTTCCAGAGCCTGAAAAGGTGCATAAATTGGTGTTTCTTTTGAAACTTCTGTTGAAAATTTGAACCTTGACCAATTTGGAGAACTGCCTGAAGAATTTCTTAACCACGAACTGTACTGTACTGTACATTCGTCGTCGTCGTTGGCATCTCTGACAGTGTCAGTGCTTTAGATACCGACACCATCACAGTTGCCATGGCATATCCAATTTCTCAAAACACACAAATCACATTCATCGTCACAAGTCCCTACGGCAAACACAACACCAGAAATTTCTGTCAATCCAAACCGAAGCAAAGTTTGGCCTCGTCCCTTGAAGGTCCCTTGATCTCAAACTTATATTCTTGAATTTGTATCAACCAGAACGGTCAATCTAAAGTAATGCACGTGCAATCACCTTTACAAACAACACAAACGCTACTCGATCAGCGAAGCGGAAACAATTCAAGAGCCCCATGGTGCACCCTATGAGCGCACTCCAGAATCCCAAGTGCAGATTCACCGATCATTGCCTCACGTAGTGCGTGATGACTGGGAAGAGGTAAAACTCCAGCGATCGAGAATAGCATGAGGGCAAACACATACACATCTGTGGGCAGATGGGAAGCTATCAACACTAAACCAAGGCCACAATGGACGCGTTCATGGACACATTCGCCGACAACTTCGTCGTCGTCGTCGTCGTCGTCTTCTTCTTGTTACGGAAGCATCCAAGCCTGGTGTTGTTGTGTAATCATGACAGAAGAGGTGTAGCGCCAAGAGGCTTACTACTGTCAATACCCAGATGGAGTCCGAGCTGATGGACCACAGCAAGGTTTGGAACACAGGCGTCAACACGTAGATGCATGGCGCACACGAAGTAAACGAAGTTTTGACCAACTTGAAGTACAAATTCCAGGGAGAATACTTATTTCGCTGTGAAGAGTATCGCGAGGAGGCCCGGGAGAAGCACGATTGCGTCGAGAAGAATAAAAAAGCTCGCGTAGAGAGATCCGTTCAAGGCGTGTATCCAGAGTGTGGGGATGAGCGCGACTACACTGACGTGAGAGGCAATTCCCACGGAATCCACCTGTGTCACGTTTGACGACATAGGCGTTTGTCACCATGGTTTCCAGGAAAGAAGAGTCAGTATAGTTGTCTGCGAAACCGGATTGTATGCCCCCGTACACCACTTTCTTCCAGGCAAGCTAGTGCGGGCCTTGCGACTAGGGATCGTCGTTCAACATCGTTGGCTTCTTGTAGATTGCTCGACGGATTCACTCCCGTTGCATTGTTTTCCAGACGCGCAGTACAAAGTGATCCCGTTGCTGCAGAAAGTGAATTGAACCCTCGACGTTAACAATGAACGGAAATTCGAGCTCCTGAATAGCTTCTGAATCTTTCTACGAACCAATATCACCAATGCAATAATCATTAGGAATACCTGAACCCTAAAATCCAACTCTCGATTTCCATACCGACTGCAAATCCGAGCTCCTACAGGCCTACCAAATCTCCCTCCGAAACACCACTACCGATGCAACTGTGATTGTGAATCCCTAAATTCATCCTTCAAAATAACAACACCAATGCAACCATGAATATGAATTCCAGAATCTTCCTCCAAAACACTACCACCAATGCAACCATGCTAATGAATCCCTGAAATTTTTCTCCAAAACAATACCAACAATGCAATTGTGATTAAGAATCCCTGAAATCTTCTCTTGACACAACACGACCAGTGCAACTATGCTACTAAATAAATGAAAGTTTTCTCCAAAATTACACAACCAAGCGTTCGTTCCCCCAGTGTCAACGTTTCCCACGCCAAAGTTCCTCCGTAAGGGGAGCGTCAGCGTCTCCTGAAGGAACCCGTAAAAATTCTATCCGCATTTACGACGCAAAAAACATTGCAATTAGTACAGTACATCAACAGTATTGTCGGCATCACTCGTCTACAACCGGTTGTAGCATCAAAGGCGACCTCGAGAAGAATTTATAAACCTTCGTCTTGGGTTTAGGGCAGATCCACAGCCGGCCAACCTTCCATCCTTTCTTCACAAAAGCTACGTGCATCTGGAGCTCAATGTCCCACCCTACGCTGCCGAGATCTCCTTCTTCCATGTTTGGAATACGCCAGCGGGCGTCTGCGACGAAATCCTCTCTTCCCTGCGCAAAATTTCTTGGGTCATAAGGTAGATTGGGTACATCTCCCCATGCCAATCTAGACAGCCTTTTGAGCGTAAACCTGTCGCCATTTTCCCAGCTCAGCATTTCCCACGTCCAAGTGACGACTCCATCTGACGATTTATGAACAGGTTTCCACACATATTCCGGGGCAATTACATTTCTCTGGCCCTGGTGTTGGAACGTTGCCGTGGCTGGAATAGTAGCGGACACAGCTACCGTGCCTCCAATTGTATTTGATGTTACATATGTGAAATTCTTTGGTTTTGGCGTGGGGTCGGCCGACACTTGGTCGAATTTGTTCTTCCATTCCCCAGATGGCTTAGCTTCAGTGGTCATCTTGTGGACAAACCAGCCCCGCTTGTCCTCATTGTCGAAACATTCATCCACACCGAACTCGTACTCGTTAAGTACTAAACGCACCCATTGATTGTTACCTTCGCTGTTGAACAACACAACATAATAATTACAAGAAGTCAAAACGAGCCAGTCTCTTTTGGATACTGGTGTGAATCAGGAACTATGCCATGTTTTTAAACCTATAACCTCTGCTCACGAGATATAGATAAGAAACTTAGGCATACTGCACGCCTTCGGGAAAAACTACATGCTACACAATCGAAGAACAAGAGGTCACTACAAATCATACAACACCCTCAGCCACAAACAAGCTCGTAATCAAAAGTGGCAGGAGCAGTTTAGCGATATGATTGTACCTGCCGTGACCTTTTCTGAAATATAAACCCCACTCAAGTTTTTGAGGCTGAGGTTGACTTTCGGAAGATGAAAACTGTACCTCGCCCTTAAAAGCCTCCCCTCGACCATCTCGAGGAAATCTAAAATCTGCAATTGGGTTTCCAACGGTCGTTCAATCGATGAGCTTTACACCAGACAAGGGTCACAGAGATTACATTATGTGCATTCGATTTTGACTAGAATAAGGTTATATCGATCATTTCTCAAAACTTCACACCGACTAGGCGCTGTTTCACCAAGGTTTGGGACACTGACACCATTCAAGCAAAATCTACCAGAATCGAGTGTCGTCCAGTCCTCTTGTGCAACATTGATACGCGAACCCTAAACCCTGAACCTTGCGAAAAACACGACAAAAAAGGTGAGACTGAGGTTGTGTGGTCCTTACGAACACCATCGGGTAAAACCGAAGCACTGGCTTGACCCTTAAAATTTGACTTAGAGTCTTCTTCGAAGCAGCAAGGCTCGATGATGGCGTCTACAGATATGATCGAATTGTTGTCATCTATAGGCAATGCAAGCGCCACCGTAGCATCATCCAAGTCCTCGACCTCATGAAGTCCATATTTCTTTGTGAGGATTTCGTACAACTCTCCATCCGGATCTTGACCTTTGTCAAGAATAACCTCGCAACCTTCTGTCGCGTATCTGAGTGCAAGGTGACACTCTGATTCTGCATCTCCAATACTCAAGTCCGACGCAACCTCTGTTTGAACGAAGCGGTATAAGAAAAGTAAAATTAGTATTGTAAGCTAACTGTAAATGACCAATTAACCCTAAATTGGCAATACCGGTAACGTGGCATTCGCATCTTCCATCTGTCGTCTGTGTAGCAGGCTATATTGAGGGGTACTGTATGCATTGTAATTGACTGTTGCTAGGCAAGTGATCATAGTCATTGACAATATGGGGGCATCATGAGTACAAAGCCCGCTTCATATACTTCCTGATGAAGCACTACATCACATAAGTCAAATGAAACGACCGCCAGCTGCAAAAACAATTAGAATACACACGACAAAAACCATGCTCATCTTTTCACTCACCTGGAACCGTATCGTCGATGCCAGAGACACTCGACATGATGTGTTCCTCTATCTTCCAAATCGCAAAACAGCTACTCCTCCACTAACCTAATATATCCTCCTCTGCAAACGATAGATCTGTGCAACACAATCCACTGCAGTAACACCACTACTGTAGTCAATCGGGGCAATCGCACAACACCTACTACCCCATCAACATGTTCATAATGCACTTCATCTACAGCGAAACCCAAAAATTTGTTCTTTCCACAGTTAATGCCTCTCGAGTTGACGCCGTCCCAGTCGATTCACGCACCCCCTCACAAAGCCATGGCCACGAAAAGACCACTGAAAAAAATTCCAGACAGCCAAAGGAAGGGATTTCAGATCCGGGGTACAGAAGAGGAGCCAACTTACAACAGGGTTCCATCAGAAACTCCAAGTGTGTGAGAGAGCTTCCCCGGCAGCCTCACCTCTCCATTTCTGTATCAACAAATCTACCAAATGCTAACTCGAAAATCTACACTTTTTATTCATTGGTTATTGCTTTTTATTATTCCTTACCGTATTGTTTATTGTTCGATGTGATAATTTTTTCAATATTTTTCATCGGTATCTTACGTGTTTCACAAGCACAATTGAGCTGAGTCTCTCCCAAGCCAAGAAGGAAGAGAGATGAATGAACGAAAAGGTAGTCCACAATATATCAGCCTATAAAGCCATTGCAGGGGACCTGTCCGAAATAGATACTTCTACCATATCATATCATACAGTGCCGTGCATGACACTGCATTGACTCTAGAGTAGATGATGTGGAATATTCCACACCCAACAACCTTCACGCATGCTGTACGTTATGAACATTGGAACGCTCTAGAACATTCAACACTCTCCCTTTCTCCGCGGGTGATTGGAACTCATTCTTCTGGGACAAATCTGATCCGCCTTATCTTATCTTATTTTGCTAATGGCCGCGACCCTCGTGCATTCGATCACTAAGTAAGCCCTTGGCAAGCTAGATGACGAGGTGCGCAACTGGGATATTTCTCGAGGATCGCGCGCTTGTACGTACGTGTGCAATTCAAGCCGTGCAGCAGCTAGCTTGTTTTGAGTACTAGGTTTGTATCGTGTGCCTGTTCTAGGGTTTGGACTGTGATTTCGGGTTATGGTGGGTGTAATGAATCATGTTTCGGTGACCGATCGAGAGTGTGGTCGTTGAACTTGCTTCAAAATGATTTGAGGGTTGTTCAGCTTCATCATGTATTGAGTTATTTTGTACGGATTGACTCACTTTCTTCTTAATGGGCTTTGCCTGTATGGTGTAGCAGTTACATTAAAATGTGAAAGGTCGGTAACCTAGATCAAGTTACTCTCTGATCTCGTCCTTATGGATTGAAGATTCGACTGGCTTGGTATTGGTGCAGCACAACCTTACTCAAATTGGGCGACAGTCGTAATCGAAGCGACGCAATCTGGGGAGGAACGTTTTAAGGTGTGGATCAGTAGAGCAAGCTGCGGATCGTGGGTCCACCTGTACGTATGCAATCAACATGCATCTCCATTTCTAGAACATGAATTATGAATTTAGAGTACAGAGAGTAGCATGGGTTTTGTAAAATAGCCCACCCTGGTCACTGAAGGCCACGTACAGAATAATCTGCAGAATGAAATTATGAGTATTTTGAGCTCATGAGGTAATTGTGACCTATGTCACGTACATGCGTCAGTTGATCTCAACTATCTGCAGTGCTTTGTGAGAGGAGTTTCCTTTGCTTCAATGACCGGTATTCATTTTGATAAGGGCCCATTCTTTGCAAGTTGATCTAGCATATGCTGAAAATGCTTGATATAGGCTATCTATGCAGAGATACGTAGCTTACTAATATAAGGCCCCCTTTGCAACTGAAATCTTGTTGATCAGTTTTGGTAATAGTGAGTTTGAATACCAGAAAGTATTATCAATAATACTGGAGCTCTGCTAGTGTTTAATAATCTCATTTTAGATCGTTCAAATATTTGGTGTCAGTGCAATTTGGAATGACGTTTAAGTCCGGCAGGTGAATTGAGAACTCGAAGCAGTGAATGTGTAAGCTGCTAGAAAGATGTCAGACAAGGTGGAAGAAAGCCTGAACAATATGTCTCCTACTCTAGCGGGCACAGCGTTGGAGCTTAGTACTGGAACCGAGGGCGAGGGCATGCCAACCACTGATGGCAATAGAGAAGAAACTCCTCAACTACCATTTTGTACGGCTCTGAAGCAAGTGATTGATTCATCAGACCTTGAAAAATTCGAAGAAACCGCTTTTAAAATTGTGAGGTGGTGCCATGATCGAGTTTCTTCAACTGCAGAGCCTTCGAGGAATGCTTTTTTGGTAGAATTGGAGAATTGTTGTGTTTGCATTGACAGCGAACCAGATATGGGTTTTGTTCGAGGCTCTCCTTCAAGCTTCGAGCTCATGCTTCAACTGGTGAGTGAATATGAAATGCAGTTACGATTCCAAGATGCAATGAAAATTTGCAACGACATCATAGCGCACCCCTCCGGCACCGAACACCTCCAATTTTATAAAGCAAGGGCATGGGCGAGGCTTGCTGATGTTTATACTCAACTACGACAGGTACACCAGGCGAAGGTAGCATATGGGAAGTTCTTCGAACTTATGCTTAGTTTACCGGATAGTTCTTCCTGGATAGAGAACGTTCGAAGGTATTCCTTTCTGAGTCTCGAATATTTTCGTGATGGCAACGTACTGGAGTCTAAAAAGTTTGCGTTTAGAGCTTTACAATATCTGGAAGGAAAAGAAGAAAATCAGGATTTTGTGAATCACCATAAGATGAAATTGAATACGTTACTCGGCTGTGCTTCTGAGAGTTTGAACCATCTATATGACGCTTTAGAGTATCATTCGAAGGCATTCAAAATTTCACGATACTGTGGAGATAATGATAGTTGTTCAGCACACTATCATCTTGGAGAAATTCAGGCTCGCCTTGGTTTGTACAGTGAGGCGATATCCACCCTCAAGCAAGGTTTAGTTTTGGGTGAAAAAACCCAAAATGTGAATCTTCAGTCTAGTTTTCATCAACTTCTAGTAGAAGTTTACTCACAACTTATATCAGGAGCCATGGTGCCAGGTAATTTCATACTTAGCCAAGAAAGAGCAAACGAAGAGCTGCAGAAGCATTGGAAGGCGTTCACGAAGTTAAAACAATGCTCTGCGGAGCCTATGAATCTCAAGCGAGCTGAAGAAGAGCTGAAGTTTTGCAAGAAAGAAGGAGATCTTGCTGGCGAGTTTCGAGCAAACATTTTCATTTGTATGGAGAGTTTAGAGCCTGAGTCACTAAATCGAGACGATAACCGTGCAAGACAGACCTTCGAAGCATGCCAGAAATGTCTGAAAGAATGGGAGTCACAGAATTGCAATGGCGCTAGTCCTGCGGCAGATCAGCATATGAGACTCCAGCTGGCTTGGTGTGCTTCAGCCTTGGGTGAACTTGAAGAAGCTGAGAGGATCCTAAGGGTACTGCTCCGATCTCATGAGAAAGTGCTGAACAACATATTTAACACAGCTGGAGACGCCTCAGATGAAATGGTTCTCGAGCTTCAGGAGTCCAATAAAACGGCTTTCATGGCTATGGTGAGGGTACAACTTGATCTCGTCCACCGTGACAAACAATTACATGTTGGAGCGAATACATCCAACCCTAATCTTTATCCCCGGAATTCAGGAATGATTTTCAACACTCTGAAGGCGCTAATGTGGTCAGAGAGGTCTAGGGCAAGGGTGGCGACGTTCCGTTTAGCACCAGGATTTCTTGATCTGCTTAAAAGTCTTAAACCAGGTGATGAACGCGAAATGGAAATGCTTTGGTTCCCAGATGTTCATGATCTTCCATCAGATAACCCCGAGTTTTTGCTGGAAAGTTTGGCTCTTAATAATGACCCAGTCCTGGGAGACCCTTTTAAGGCAATCAAAGGAACTTACGATCATATTCGCTTCAACATTGACGACTCCTATGCTCTCAACTTCATTGGGCACGCTGTTCGAGATTCGAAGATGGTGTTTGTGGAATATTTTATCTTGGATTCACAACGACTTCTCATATTTGTGTTCAAGAGGAAACTCAGCTACGAGGAAGCTAGGAGGAAGGGTCTCGACGTCTCCCATACAGTGAGCATCGCTTGCAGCGTTGTGGATATAGATAGCAAGACTACGGAGTCCGCTAGACAAGAAGCTCTGACGGAGACCAGCAGACTTTCTCAGACGGTTTGGTCCCAATCTTTCAGTCCACGACATAGGTGTCAAAAACGTTCGTTTGGAGAAGATGCATGACAGTGATCGACTTTCAATTACAATAGAAATTAATCCCCTCCAAACTTGACAATTACAGGTGCATACATTGGGTTTCATTAACTCCTAAGATGCTCACTAGAGCACTCTTGAGTAATTGATCTTAGCAGATGGTCGAGTTGGTTGCAATCTAATTTTAAGTAATTTTGTGTGATGGACGTACAGACCTCGAGTGGTTCCAGCAGTGACCCCGTTTCTATTATGAATGCAAATAGATTCTACGCAAATAAGATCCTCACGGGCTTGGTGGCAAAGACCCATTCACTGATGATAGGAATTCATCAAAAACTGAAGCAGCCCAGATCTAGAGGAGAGCCAGAGCCCTATGTCAAGGTATTGGCAAAACTTACTAATGTACTTTGCTTAGGATCTGAACTGTTCGTGCTCTGAAAGTATATGCATGGTCCAGGGGTAATATTCTAAGGGACAAGGAGCTCTAGTAGGTGCAATTCTAGAATAAAAAGAAGATCCTTATAAGGAGGTAAAACCACAAATCTATATCATTTTAGAGACAGTAGATAACTGGTCTATAGAAATCTACTCCAACTCTTGCTTCAAAATGTTGCGAGAACTTCCTCTTGTTAAAATCACTCCTTTTCTGTGTTCGACTGGTTGCAAATTCCATTAAGTGGGGAAACAATCGTGTAAGACTTGAACCAGTTTAATTATTAATTTATTGAGTAAATAAATGAGCCTTTCCAAGGTTGTATTAACTTTGTTTCGGACCCTTTCATGCAGGTATTAGTCATTTTTGTTCCTGGAGATCAATTTGCCTTCAATATATGTATGTACATTCCCACAATTAATTTGACCTTATGTGCATGCAGGATGAGGAGGATAAAGTTATCGAACTTTACAAGGAGCTTTACATTCTTCTGATTAAGCCCATTGAAGAATACCTAGAGGGTCTGACTTCAGAACACACTGTTGTGTTCATACCGCCTGAGGTAAGATGAAAACATTGGACTTTGTGAAATTCTGTATGTAACTAGAAGTCAGAGTTTAGAAGATTTTTACTTGAAAATCCATAGCATTAGCATGAGTGAATAACACATGAATATAGTTATAGTCCAAGATGTATTTTATTATCCTAAAAAAGATTTAAACAAAGAAGCAATTACAGTTTGGGAGTAAATGAACTTCAAAGTTGGACGCCCCATTTGACTCGATTCCAGATTCCTGTGTGCACATTCACATTATTTTATGCGTTGATTTTTATTCTTAAAAATTTTTACGGTGATAATATCGATTCATAGAACCATATGATTACAAAGTTTGGTCCAATTCCAAGGCTTATACATTTTTCTATTTGCAATATGCTGAAAGCCGGATGAATTAAGTTCTCCTACAGTTCTGATTTTATAAGTACCATGATTAGTAATGCACGTCTAATACTTTTGATTACTTCATGTATAAAAAAAAATATACAGGATATGGGTCTCATACCATTTGCGGCTCTTGTCGATGGCAAGAATGTGCCTTTTGACGAGAAATTTGCAGTCGCTGCAGCGCCATCCATTTTCAGCTTCAGGCTGTGTGAGGAGCAATATAAAAAGAAGGTAATTATATGTGCAGAATTTGGAGCAATGAAACTGTGCTGTCTTTCTGCAATGCCCAGGCTGTTTTTAGGACCTAAGCGTGTGCTCTGAACAAATGCTTTAATACCTTACCTTGCGGTATGGCGTGGTGTTTGGCAGACCTTTATCGGTGGGGAATTACTTGTAGGGAAGAAGGATGGGTACCCATTGAATGGGAAGTGGCCGCCGCTGGCTCAAGCTCATGATGAAGTGAAGGCTGTACAGAAATTTTGCAGTTCGTCTGCAGATTGCGTTACAGACGAGTTACTTGGCGCTGAATTAGCTTCTGTGAACATGAAATGTATCGTGGAGCAACGTATGCGAACAGCATCATGGCTCCATTTTTCAGTTCATGGTCAAATTTCGCAAGAGTTTCCCCGGGGCTCCCTTTTGCTAGGCTGCGATGACAGCAGTCGACTAACAGGAGATGAAATCACAGAAGCTGGGCCTTTAGAAGCGCGTGCTGCTGTTCTTAGTGCCTGCCAATCTGCCTTGGGTTCAATTCGAGGTAAAACACATGATATATCCTGTTGCTTTGTACCTCTTGTTAGCTTGCCGGCACTAGATGAGTGAAATCACAGCATCTGAAATTAGTCTCTTACTCTTTGTAATTCATGACAATACATATTAAGTGCATGCACTCACCTTTGAGAAGCCTTAATTCGTATTAGATACACAGATTTCTGAAAACCCTCTAAATTACAGATTTCTCAATGGACACAGCCAATAAGTGCCCAAAAAGTTTTCGAGTAGCATGAGTAATTAGTGACTTGAGTAATTTGTTACCAAATGAATTTTTTTCCACATGGTTGTTATATGGTACTTGAAGTGGGTTATCCAAGTCAAGTCATTGTGCTGAATATCAAGATGTGAGCTCGTCAGATGCATAAAAGTTTGATTTTATCTGGCGTGTTTCGTAGAGTCCCACGTACAGCGTGGCCCGCGTCAAGCTTCCAATCTACAAAAGCTTTTGAACCTCAAGCCAGTCTGCATTCTACTAGTGTAAGGCTTGGCCTCTGACATTGCTCCTTGGTGTGAAATGCGCGCAGGAGAAGGGATTCTTGGCTTTGCCAGGTCTTTCATGGTTGCCGGGGTGCCGATTACAATCCTCTCAATGTGGGAAGTCAGCGAGGAATTCTGCATTGCTTTTATGGAAAGATTGTACTCTAAATTGCGTGAAGGCTTCGACGTAGCACACGCAATGCAGCAAGTGAGACGTGAGATGAGGAAAGTCACGAAAGATATATCCCTTCCCGGCAGGAAATTCACAAGAAAAGTTCCAAAATGGCATGTGTACGACTTGGCGGCGTTCGCGTGCTTCGGTTATCCTGGGGTGAAGTTCGTAGCAGAGAAAGGCAAGGATATGGCTCCGCCATGGCGTGAGTTGTTGCAAGATGATCCCAGGTATAAAACAGGCAAGGGTCACAGAGGAAGTTCTTCCTCAACTCCTTGATGGGCCGTTTTCATGGTTGGAGACTTCACTAGTTAACTAGAAAGGGCTCTGTAGTCGAGCCATTTCTCGTAACCAAAAAGCATGTGATAATCAAGAGTTATGTATAATGTGAACTTGGGAGTGTGATTACAGAGACCTTTGTTGCAAATGTGACATTATAGAAATAAGAGGAAATGCAAGATTTGAGTGTTGAAATTGCATGAGCACTTGTGTTGGTAAATGTAGGGAAATGAATGATGAACAATAGCCTGAAAAATGACACATTTAACTATTTTTGGACTTTTGAAAGTCCAAAATTAATAATGGTCATCATGGGAAAAAAAATTATCATCAAAAGATAATGTAAAACATTGAGAAATCTATGCAAAATATCATAGGATCTCCCGATTTCACAATTGGGGACCCCACAATCTTTTGTTTAAAATTCAATGAATAGTCCAAAAGCAGTTAAATGTAGCATAAATGCTAAAAAAAATACTGAAAACTGCTATTTTTTGTTATTAAACGCAGAGTTTAGCTCTTAATATGATGATTTTGCAAGAAACTAGCACATCAAATTTTAAAGAGGATCCTTCCAAAAACAACTATATAGCATCATTGAAATCAATTATCCATTGTGAACATGCTACCAAACAACCTCATAGCTCAAAAGAATAACTGTGATGCAAAATTTAAAAAAACTTACAACCATAAAGATTGATTACATATTAATTCAATGAGGTTTGAAGCATCTAGAAAGTAAAAGAGGTAATCTTTTAGTTTTATTTCACCAAGCTTGCAACTTGCCTATGAATTAATTCTTGAAGCTTACACATGCTATTTAAGTTGGGCAAAGCTAACAAATGATTAATCAAAGACTAATTCACCTCCTCACCATTGGTTGTACTCTTTGTAAACTACTCAACTCACATTGAATCAAAGCAAAGTGATGGTTAGAAATGGATGGTCATTGACTTGAAGGTATCTTATGCATCATTGTATTTTAATCTTTCAACATACATTACAAAAAATGAGGGTATAAATGACTTGTCCACAATGATTGTAGTAGTCATTTCTTGTCAATTATGAGTTAATGACTACAAAACAATCATTTTGCAATCATTATTGTATTACAGTCATTATGGGCACTTATTATTTGTACTAATAAAACTCCTAAATCATGTCAAATTGCTTCAAAACGGTCACACGGGCAACACATCCTCAAAATTTTGTTGCGAATTTACTCCATATGCAACAATTCAAAAACAAACAAAACAATAGGATCCTTCACCTAATATCGTAAAATCCATTCTACAACTTATGACCATCAAGATGAGCTTCTATCAATCGAATTGTTGCGCACTCCATGTCATTCTTATCAATTGATCTATCATGCATCCTAATCTTCAATTTGACAAGACAATTTCCTCAACTCGCATTGCATCTCACCATTCTCTATCAAGTCAATGAACTGTGAAGCAGAATACTGAGCCCCCACTATAGTTTTCACCAACCATATCAGTACATTATATTGTTAATTGTTTCTGAATGGAAATTGTCATCTTTTGTTTTGCCTTCACTATGCAAAGATCTTCACATTCTCACACATTCATGATCATAGGGTCGTACTAGAGAACTTTCATTCTAGAGGTTGGGTTTACTATAAAAAAAAACTTTTGTTTTAGTTGACAAATTTTTATGAACATTCAATGTAACAATTGTGTTTTTATGCCAACAATGATGACTGATTTTACATGTCATTGTTGACATAAAAATACAATTATCACATTAGATATCTATAAGAATTTGTCAACTAAAGCATAGGTTTTTTTATATATAGTGGTTTTGAAGCCACTTACCTTCATTTTGGAGGTTGCATTTTCAATGATGTATTTATGTTTCTCAACAAATTTTTCAATTGTAAAATATGGAAGGTTTGACTTAAGAATCCGAAATTGACTTTAGGTTGTGATTTTTTTTTCAAATGTTGTTTAAAGGGTTGAGGGTTGAGTACCATTGTTGTAAGCCAGCTTGGTAAGTAAGTATGACTTATAGAAACAATTCTACAACCAATGGTAGGCACTATACATGCTATTGTTCTAAATTGTGTAATAAAATAGCGATTAAGTTGCCTCAATATGATCTTTATACACAATTATTTTAGGCCAAAATCCATGACCTATAGTCCTCTTCATTATCATCAAATAGACTATTTGGTTGCTATTATATTATGAAGACACTACTTTGTGCTATTGAGAAACTTGACAATGAAGGTATGAATCTTGGTATCATCTTATTTCTAGTCATCATAAAGAAACTATGGATGTTGTATTAAAGCCTGCTCACTAGCTTCAAGAATTCTCCAATTCCATGCTTCTTAGAGGTAATGCACCATATATTTGCCATTTTATCCAATTGATTAGTAAATACAAATTATGTTTGGAGGACTACAATTCCAATAATACAATTTTTTATTTTCTTCAAATTTTGAGGCAACTCTTTTTATTTGAAGGTGTAGTAGGTTTGACTTTTGAACTTTAGAGTTGACTTTTAATTAATGAAGATTCTTTTTGGATGTTATTTGAAAGAATCTTTTGGATGCTATGAACTTTAGTGTCGAGTTGGAAATTAATTTTGAGTTTGACCTTTGTGTGTTGTCTTTATGTTGATTTGGTGTTGACTTTTGGATGTATTTTTGTTCTTTAAAGATTACTTGTTTTTTCCTTCCTTTCCTTCTTTTTATCATTTTACATGTTTATCTTTATAATTATTTATATTATTCCCCAACTTCTTTATGTCTTAGTTAGATTGTCATGGTGTACAACAACTTAATTCTACATTATAGATTTAGACTATAGTTTCAAGTATAGTACATCCCTTTTCAAGGGGTATCCTATGAATTGAAATGGCCTTTCTATATTTCTAAATCAAAAATTGACTTGTTTAATTGTCTACACTTTTACTTTGAAGCTAGCTCACTTGTAGCACTGTTGTTATCAAGTAATATGTCATACATACACTCTTGCTTGATTCCGATTATGTTTCATTTTTTTATGTTACTTTATTTTACATTACCATGCACAGTCTAGCATGGTTTCATAACTATGATACTTAAGGTAAACCTGCCTATGACAGGCAGAATGGCTGATCTGTCCTATTGCCATTGACAAAAAAAATCTGATTTTTTTTTGTACAAAGACAAATGTGAGAAATGAAGGAAGCAACTAGAATTTTATTTTTTCGACAAAATATGAATTTTTTGTGAATTTTCGAAGTTTGCTGTCCAGTTTGCCCAAAAAAGTCTGTAGACTACCCCAAATCAGCAGAAAAGTGTTTCCATGATGGTCATCTTACCACCCAAAGCAGTCATAACATTCTTTAACATGGTTACAAGATTTCCTAACATGGATATGACATAAAGAAATTAAAAAATAACTTTTTACTAACAGTTTACACTAGAAAGGTGTCAATGTTCTATCACAGTTATTAATAACTCCATAACCATATTCCAAGGCTTTGATGACAACTAAAAATCAACCTAATGTAGTCTTAATTCTATTTTTAAGAAAAAGTTTCTGATGGGTTGATGGAAGACTGTAATGGGGGAGTTCCCTAGGTGCCTGTCATGGGTGATATGCGTGTCATAGGCAGGTTTACCTTATATAAACAACCACATGCATTAAGGTTTACAAATTTAAAATTCAAGACCGATACTAAGTTGCATTATGTGACCGAAGAATGGAGTCATTTAACTAATTTAGAAATCTCAAATTTTAAGATTGAAATGTAGTCACCTTATATGACAAGTGAATAATATTGAGAGTTATGTAATTAGTTGAGCAATAAGTTCATAAGCAATGTTTTCTTAAAATCTATAATTTGCTTATTTATTTTTTAAATATCAAAAAGAAAAGAAAATGATATTAATAAAAAATATTTCAAAATGTATTTTGAATTTTTATAAATATTGAACTTTGCATTGTTTAAAACTATAGGATTTAGGAATTTTTTATAATAAAAAATAAAGAAAGAATTTCCTTAAAATATTTAAAACTGAAAAATAAGATATTGAAGAAGTTAATTTCATTGTATAAAATTTCAATTATTGTAAAAAAAAAAAATGTGTAAGAAATAAATAGATGACACTACTGAAGAAGAGTGCTAAGATGTGAGTTGTGGCATCCCTTTGTATTGCCATCCCAAGGTGTCATCCAATCAAACTACTAATACATACACATATATTTTAGGGCAATCTCACAATATTAGAAAGGGTAAATGTCTTGATCTTGTGTCAAAAATTCAAAGACATCTGTCAATTTTTGGCTTCATAATTACCTACCCAAAATTCAAATGTTCATTAAATGGACACTTTGTCCTTAATTCTAAAGCGCTCTTGACATTCAATTTTTGGACAACGGACAGGTTAAAATCAATTTTATTTCTCATTATTGTTTGGATGAAAGTCATCTAATTTGTAGAGAAGTATTTTATCAAGTTGTCCTATCTAATGGTTAGATTTGGTCTTACTAGGGTTCATGTTTTTCTAAAATTACAAATGCGGAAGTGTATCAAGCCAAAAAATGCATTGATTGTAGTTCAAAACTGGATTTGCAAAAATGAGGTCACCGATATAAAGAACAAAATAAATTCAAAAAATCACCATATCAAGATAATCTCTTTTCAAATCCATTCTAACAAGTTTTACTCAAAAAAAATGATAATATTTTGCTTCAAATTGAATATTGAAGGAATTTTGAATTTTTCCTTCGGAAATTTTGTAAAAGAAATATTGGTAATACAGATGGAATCTAAAGCTCAAAATCTTCAACTTTTATTTGTACAAAATTTCCAAAAATTCTTCCAAATAGTACTTTATAATGATTTTTTCCAAATCACCAATTCTAGAGAAGGATCTTACTAGATATTTAGAGATTAAAGAATTAAATAGATTATAGAGTAGTGGAAATTAAAGCATTTTGTGCTTGAAAGGTAGTCATTCAAGGGAGTCTAACGGCATGAGTAGGTATGATACACTTTCAACTTTGAAAATTCATAATATTGGTGTTAATTGTATAAGTATTAGAAAATTACAAAACAATTTGAACCAGGTTTTTTTCAAGAAGGCTTTACATTTTTATAGAGAAAAAAATTCATCATTAGACCACCAATCTAATAGTGGAAGGAAATTAAAGTGGCATTTTAGGGTAATTCAAACTTACTTATAATGTCATCAATTTCAAGGTTAGGGTTATTGGAAGTGTCCATCCAACAAACCAATTGACCAAACAAATGGTCCAAACAAATATGGATTTTTAGGGCTTGTGTTTTGGGGTATCAAAAAAAATTACTCTTCATTCACAATTTTCTACTTCCACACTAGTGTTTTAGCACATTACGGAAGGTGGAAGTACCTATTTTAGATAACTTAGGCATTTTAATATGTAGTTGTGGTAAATTCCTTGAGAAATTGAGGTCAATGTGTGCAAACATAAGGATGACAAAGAATGCAAAAAAAACAATTTTTTTTTACTTAAGAATGAATATTTTATGGAATATAAATTTGGATTTTTCATCTGGACCCATTCTGGTCTTATAAACTCACCTATTGCAGTTAGCTTTGGCACTTCTCCCTAGGCCAAGAGGGAAGAGAGATGAATAGAAGAAAAAATATAAACAAATAATCTTTTTCAATGACCATTACATCCCATTGTTGTCCACAATACATTAGCCTACAAAGCCATAACAAGTTTTTCTACCATACCACATATCAAATCATCAAAAGTTCTTTACCAAGCTTAGTTGTGAAGGTTATTACATGGTTAGCCTCCATGTACAATAAATTTGGTACCTAAAAATAAAAATCTACTAATGTTGAATGACTAAGGAAAAATACTTTTATATAGACAATTCAAATTAAATTTCAACTTATAGTATACTAACTTGGCACATGAGAATGAATACAACCAAATGAGACCTCTTACTATACCAATGTCTCCTATTAGTGCATGTGGTACTATTTTCTCCAAGTGGCCAATTTTTTTGAATTAGTGAGGGTTGAGGTATTATTATATTATAGGAATTTTTTAAATCCACTTAATAATGCTTTTTTAGTTGATGATACTAATTTTGTGACCTTACTAATAGGATATATCAATGAAGCCATTTCAATTTCCACACCAATTTGGAGCTGGAGAGTACTAGCATATGAGCATAGAATCTATGAATCCATGAGTCAATATTATAAATACCTTCTATTGTTATAGGTACCCATGTTATGGAATCTTTCTATGTTACAAGTATATACATTATAAACACCTTCAAATGGTTGTAAGTACAAACCTACAACTAAGGTCAAGGCTTGTAGGCTCATGTCTCTATACCCACTCACTAGCATCATTGATTTAGAGCCTACAATAATTTTCAACGTCTTTTTTTCCTATAAAAATTCTACTAATTTGATTAAATTGTTTTAGTCTATGCAATTAGATCCTCTAAATATTCTCTATTGTTATGATGACAATCAAAGGCTTACTAATCTTGCAAATCCTGATAAAAAGGTGAATCTCATTTACTCTCTAATAGTAAATAGAAAATTTATAGTTCATCTATTTCAAGTTTGACTAAATTAACCTCTATATATATTCAATCTGGGAGACCTCCAACTAAAAACATGCCACCTATTCTATAGGTGGTTAATTTTATATTTTCATAACCACCCTTGGATAATTGAAGGCCTATGATTCCAAATACAAACTCAAAAATTTCCATTCGTGGTTTATAAAAAATTTAAGCATTATTAATTAAAAGAAGTTGAGCTTATAGGATTGGTTCCCCTTCACTACTTGCTATTGTAAGGTAGGACAACTTAATGTTGTCAATCCTCTAACTCTGACATCTACTAGATCCTCCCATTTACATCAATCAGCCATTCAACACTACAATCTTTGCAACCCTTTAGCATCATGACAATGCACTTGGGGAAGGGACATATCAACACATTATAGGGTATCTAAGGGATTGACAAGGCAGTTTCAAGCCTGTTCCCCCAACTTTGTTCCTGCTGTCAATTTTTTTTTTGCAAAAAAAAACTTATGAAATTTAAAATAAAAATTTAGAATGAAAAAAAAGCAGAATTTTTTTTGGTGACATGGCAGTTGCCATACCACATCACGCAGCAGTTGCGAGACTATTCCCCCGATATTGGTAGCTTGAGGAACTTGCAACCGTCCAAAGTTGCTGAAAATCATCTAATGTGTGGTTTAGTATGGGTCTACCCATACTTCACCAATTTAGTCTCTACAAACTTTGAAAAATCACATAAAATTCATTTTTTGTCGGAATGTCTTCATTATACTTGCAAATGCCTTCACTCCAACTTTTCAATCTCTAAAAAATATGTGATTTGACAAAATAACTTCTTCAAAGTACCTAGATAGCAAATCCATACATTATATTAGGTTGTTTGTTTGTTATAGTGAGATCTCTTGGACCGCATGTTCCCTAGTCATGTTTATAGTACTGTTGGAAAGCTCTCTTCGAGGATGGGTGCAAAGGCCTTGTTTTGTAACATTCAAACCTATGGTGTGAAAGTTATTGAATTTCAAAGTTTTTATGAATTGAAAAATTAGAAAATTACATTTTACTTTTATTTTGATTGTGGCAATGACATAGGGCACTCTAAAGTAGAAGCACCAATTGTCAACCATGCCCAATACCCAACTTGTAGGGTGCACTATTTCCAACCTTAGGCAAATTTGGAATGTTTTCTTTTTGTCGTTTTCAAGGTTGAGACTAAAAAGGTCATGACACATATCTTGAAGTAGCGGGCAAGAAAGTATGAACTACTGAGCAAAAAAGTAATTCTTGAATGATCAAAATTGGAAGACTACTAATGAAATGCACTTTTTTGGCTCCCAAAATTCACAGTAATTTCAAATTTGGGAACAAAATTCTGAAAATTTGACTCCATGGAAAAAAAATTCCAACACCTCATACTGCTCACAATCTGCTCCAAAATCGCTCAAACTATTGTCTACTGGTGCGTTTTTCCTCAAGTAAGTTAGTATGGGTTGTAACAGGCTGATCTACCTTGATAATCAATTGACGCCGGAATTCTTTTCTCGGCAGACTGATCTGCAAGAACTAAGTTAAGGCGGGTTCTTTTTCCAGAGCCTGAAAAGGTGCATAAATTGGTGTTTCTTTTGAAACTTCTGTTGAGAATTTGAGCCTTGACCAATTTGGAGAAGAATTTCTTAACCACGAACTGTACTGTACTGTACATTCGTCGTCGTCGTCGTCATTGGCATCTCTGACAGTGTCAGTGTGGCTGCCACCACCAGCCCTGTATTATGCAACCTCACTGATTCCAAGAAATCAAACGTTGTCTAATAAGCTTACCTTACCTCCAATTCTCCACCATGGAATTCTAATAAAGACACTCAGCCTCTCCGTCTCCAATCACTCACATCAATCATGATTTTTTAAGTTTATCAAAAAGAGAGCTAAGGCACAACTCTGATCTACAAAAACAGGAAGGGAAAACAGATGGAAGTCAAATTGATTGGACCCTTGAATTTTCAAAGTGCTGGAGTTTTTGTCTTCTAATTCCTTAGATGCTGGACTACAAGAGTCCAAGACTTTGGGTACAACAGTTGCCTGAAAAAAACACTCTTTTGGGGTATTTGTTTGTGAGTATGTTTTGAACAAATCCAATTGTTTGGCATCTATTCTCAACTAATTTTATTCATAAATGTAGGGACCACATGATCAAAGCATGAATCTAAGTAGTCAAATTCATGAATGTGAAAGCAAAAAGGCAAAAGGAATTTGCATTTCTAAAATAAAGAACTTTGAAGTTGTTAGGGGTCCTCAATATTATCTGCCACCTTTTGTCACTAGTCTTCCAGACAACTTTGTCATCCCTCCAATCAATCTCTACTCCGATCTCTATTTTGGGTTGTCTTCTATATTGTGTTACTTAGGTCGTGTCTCTTATGTGTGGTTAGGGCTGTATGCCTATGTTGTCTCAAAGGCAAAAATACCAAGCTTTGGTGCAACTTTGGAGTGGTGTGTCGCCTACACAAAATGTTGTTGCACCTTTAGACATGAGCCAATTTTTTGTAGGACATCTCAAAGAGAGATACATGGAGTGAGATTAAAAAACGATAATGAAGACATCCACAATTTCTTACATATAGAGTGAAGAGGCGTTTGTGTCACTCTCGTTATAATTGTCAAATTAAGTGATTGTACCATCATTCTCAAATGTATTGAACATTAGATATAGTGTGAAGGTCACATAGCAAAATCTAATTAAAATATATAAATATTTGTTTTACAAACTTTGGACATTGTTACTTCAACATTGAAATCTCTATAGAAAGAATGCTCAAACTTTTTTGAACATGCTTATTGAAAGAAAGATGTGTGTATGGATGTTTCCAACATATACATACAATTAAATATAAAAAATTCATGACCAATACTTTTGAATCAACTATCATATAAAATTATGAATTTTAAATAAAATAATTCTTCCAAAATGGGATTTTCCTTTATTGAAACCAAAATTTGGCATACTTCATTGGAATAACACAAGAATTGAATGTTAATTATGCAAGACAAAAAATGCCAATAGTATTCTATTTTATGCAAAGTTCTTGTTTCCTTTGTGGAACTTTTGGAGTGATAGAAACACTTATAGTGTTTTGAATGCGTAGTAAACATCTTGCACACATAGGGCACGTCCCATGTTTCATGTTCCCTTGTTAAGTTTTGTGCTGACTAAAAAAAATTTCTATGTATTTTTGTTCACATTCTTCTTTGCAATGCCCAACCCTTCAAAATCTCCTCATTTCAACCTCTCAATAGATGACAAGTAAAGTACCCATGTGGAATAAAATGGATTTTAGACCCTTTATACTACCAAAAAATTTTCTTACCCTTTGTAACTTTTGCATGTGGGATCCAAATGTCATGTTCATTGGTGCATTGGAACCTACCCCTCATCTCACTTGCCAATAAGTAAACATGAAAATCTGACCACTCCAATAACAATAGTTTCTTGATCCTTTGTAACTTTTGCACGTGGTATCCAAAATGCCATGTTCATTAGTGCATTGGAAGCTTCTCTAACTAGCTCGCCATCAAATAAACATGAAAAACTGAGGAGTGCAATAATAGTAACTTTTGCATGTCATATCCAAATGTCACATTCATTGGTGCATCACAACCTCCTCTCACTTGCCACCAAGAAAACATGAAAATCTGCCCATCCCAATAATAGTAAGTCAGTGACTAGACAAAATACACGGAATACAGTGTTGTACTCTACCGTACTGAACAGTACCGTCTTCTGCTTCTTGTTTGTCGATCTTGTTAACTAGCTATAAGCTTTATTCTTCTGTTGATTCTTCCGAGTATTCTAAAGAACTTGAAGAAAATATTATTCTTTTTTAATCAGATGTCTCTTAAAGAATATTATTTTTTTTATCACCTGAACTTTGGAAGTATTTGTGAAGACGACAAAAGGAGATGTCTTATTATTGCAAAAGGTAGTGATCCAACCGACTGCTGTAAGTTAGAGCAAAGGAGATAAGCTTTTGGAATAAAAATGAACCTATCAACGTTTGGAGTATCACGGAATAATGGTATTCAAGTCAACGACGGCAACATCGGAGGGCCGGGAAGAGACGTAGAAGTAGGAACTCCGCAACATAGGAAAGAAGAAATACTTGGCCATCAGGAGAAAATGACGGAATTCACCGGATTGAGATCCATCACTTACCGTTGATTTCTTCAATAGACGGAACTGACGGAAGCAGTTCTGTAAAAACATTTGAAGAACTTCTGTAATTTCTGTAATTTCTATAATTTCTGTAAGATTGAAGAACCTCATTTTGTGGGTTAAGTTGTTTGAAACGTCGGTAGCTTCACTTTTGATCTTGAAATGGATCCCAACGAGCACTCAAAGACGCTATGCTAACCCTTGAACGCCGAGGTGGACGTTTTGTGTCCGATGGATGACAGTGAATCAAATTGTATAGAATAGAAGTGCAACTATTCATCCTCAAAATTTGTTTTGGAAAGGGAAGATCTCTTATAGTAGTTTGACTTGCAATGCCTACTTTTGCAATTTTAGAAGCTAGTGATTCATGTGATAATAGAAAAGGATGATTTTGACGGTCACTCCTTCGGCATTTAAGGGTTAAATTAGGTTGCTTGTTTGATCCAGTACGTGAGATCTTTAAAATTGTAGCTTTTTCGGAATTGTTGAGGTAGAAGTACCTAAATGTGAGACTTATTTTGAATATAATGATCTCAAGGGTAGATGTAGAATAAAATGATATGCTTTTGTTAAGATATGGTTTAGGAAACCAACACAATTAGAGCTTGTATAAATATACTACTATGAATTTTTGAAAACAACTACATAGATGCATCCATTGTGGACACTGGACCAATACCAAAGTGGGCACGGAAACACCTAATAGCAACACACTCTAAGCTTGGTTCACGCATAGGTAATTGGCCAATGCAAGTGAAAGTGACAACTTCTTGGAACCCCACTTGTCTACCTTAGAATCCCACTTGTCTACTTTGAACCCACTTGTGTTTGGATTTAGATTGTTTTTTAGGTGTTAAAGAACGACTTGTGTTACATTTGGGTGCTTCTATCTTAAAAAGCTCTTTGTAAGAAGAGTTGTATAGACTTTGTTTTGTGGGGTTCCAACTCACGGTAGAAAAAAAATTGAATTTTGTAGTTTCAATGAATAAAAAAAATTAGGAAACATAATATTGCAACAATGACAAAGGGCATGAAGTTTTCGTTTTTATAAGTGAATGATAAAACCACATTGCACTAGAAAAAATAATACTTGGGCTAAGAAAAAGGCGACAAACTATAGAGGTTTTTTGTAATAGAAAATTTCAAATGATAAAAAATCTTGAATGAAATTTCCAAATCGAAGGTGGAAACATAGTTATAGATATATGATTGTGCTAGTGTGATATTTTCTATCAATATATGACAATGTGTTGAAATTTGGAGCACTAATATAACATTTTATATTGCCACTCTGGTACTTTATAAAAAATGAAAAAAACCATGTAGGGCATACTAGTTAGCATAAAGTAAGGTAGGACTCTCAAATGCACCTCTCTTCCAAAACCACCATCATCACTCCTTGTGTACCTCCAAAACCAATATGTACCTATGATTTTAGAACTTCTACCAAACTAAACTTTGACCCTTTATAACTTTTGCATATGGTATTCCAATGTTATGTTCTTTAGTGTACTAGAACCACTCCCTTCAGTTGCCAACAAGAAAATATGAAAATTTGACAAATTTAATAATAGTAATTAGGCACAGTAGCAAAAAGATACTCTCACATCTTTTTGTATTTCAAATATAAACCCCAAAGTTCTAAGTACTCAACCTAATGATAGTTAGATTATTTCTTAAAAATCTATAATGAATAATTGAAACTCCTCCATGCAACATGTCTATATCATTGATTCATAAAGATAATTGTTTTCTTCTCCTCATTGATATATTATGTGATTTTTTTGGAGCTCCCTCAATAAATATAATTTGGATGTAGTTTACATCTAATAACTTTCATTGTCTACTTAATGGATGACTAATTGATTAGGTGTTAAATAGATACATCCATTTTATATATACCATCATATTGCACCTAATGTATTCATTTAAACTTTGTTGTTCTTCTTATTTTAGTATAAAAATTTATTTTATCTTGTTTTTAAAATTCAATAAAATTCAAATTATCTTTACTAATGTTGACATCAAGAAGATCAAAATCTATTTCTGCATGATGCAATGATGAGTCTAATCATTACCTCTAATATTCCTTTTTTCTTCATTAAAAGCATGACAAATTTTAACCACAATTTTGATGTTTTCATTTCAAGTAAACATTCAATGTTCATACACTTCAATATACCAAAGGTCGAAATAGCCATTGATTCAAGAATAAAGATCCATAATTATATTCTTCTATAAGAGATATAAAACCTTGTAATTTTTGTTCTACAATTTGCAAATTTAATATTAGATTTGGCTAAATACAATTTTCTTTCTTCAAATTACTAAATTCCTCAAAGGATATAAATGTTGAGAAATATTTTGGTGTAGAGAAGCACTTCAAGCATTCCTAAAGAGGGGGATAGGAATTACTCCAATTTTTTTTATCTTTGGAAAAACAAAGAAAACTATTTACTATAGAAGATTAAATTTGGAAAATTAAAATCCTATTTGGAATCAAGGATTGTTATTTGATTAGAAAAGGTCATCAAAAATACAAATTAACCACTATGAATTAATAGAAAAATTAATAAGTTTTTACACTTTTTCTCCATCTTGTGATGGTTTTCTTAGTGTGTGATACTAATTTATCAAAGTGATGATATTTTTAAATTAATATAAGTTTTGACATTATTTTACTTTACTAGTTTCCAGGATAGTATTTTTTAATAGTAAACCTCACTACCATACATTCATGTCAGATTCAACACTTGACTATCCAAATCATTTAATTTTGGCATTTAGGCAATTTGACAACTTCATGTAATTTTTTTAGCTTTTGACACCTTGCTCTTCCTAATTTTTTGACACTTCAGATGAAATGATTTGATTTTTTCTATTCATATGTGAATGTGCTCCTTCTTTTCTAAAAATTCCCAAGGAAATAATTTTTGAATATTTAGAGTTTTCAACAATGAAATCTTCTCAAATTTCCAGAAATAATTGTACAATTTTTCATATTTTAGACATGCTCCAATTTTTCCCTAATTATTTATGAAACAAATTTACATATAGGATAATAGGAAAAATGAGTGTAGCTAGTAATTATTGATGTGACCTCTCAGTAATTTAATACTAGTGCCCAATCACTATAGTGACTTCAATGTAGGGCTTTTTTTTTCATTTTTTATAGGGAGCCAAAGTAGTGATATAAAATTTTTTAGTGGTGCTCCAAATTTCAACTTTCATTTACATATTGGATAGAAAATATCACATTAGTACATATCACATGTCCATAATTCTATTTTCATCCACAATCTGACAATTTCATTCAATTTTTTTTGGCAAATTTGAAGTTTTATGGGTAAAAACTTCATATTTTTTTACCATTTTTCAACCAAATTATTTTTTTTCTGGTGCAATCTGGCATCAGAAAGACAAAAAAAGCCCTGCCTCAGTGTGACTGCTACTTCAAGTCACTGTCTGTCGAACGCCATTGATGTAAGATAAGTCTTAGTTTGTTTGTTTTTCAAGTCATTTTGAAGACCCCTATTTTTATACGGAGTACCACTACGACTGACGTTGTAGAAGTAGTCGATAGTTTGTTATTTAAGTCACCTTGAATACTCATAATATTATAAATTTTTAATAGGGTCAATATGAATAAAAATTTGCCATTGGGTCACATAAATAGTCCTAGCTCATGCCAGATTCCCACAACAAGGAAATGCAGGTGGGCCCTTACAAGGTGGATTTATCCTTGGAAAAACACATGAATTTTGTTTGTTATGTATGATAAAATTTGGAAAATTTGAATTCATATTTGCAATTAGAGACCCAAAATTAGTGAAGAGAGGTGAAGATATAGAACTAACACAATACAAAATAGGGGGCTTTACAATCATTCTACAAAACACAAAATTTACCCTACAAGACCTACTTCATGTGACTACTTTAACCTCTAGCTAGGTTGGCGGAACATAATTCTAAGAATAAGGTGAAAAACACCCAAAACCATTAAAATAAGCAATTCAATATAATTGGAGGTACCATTTCCTAGAAATAATATTTTTTTGGTATTTAGGAATTGAAAATCATGAATATAAAAAAGAAATTGGATAAGGCATATACTAATTACTATGAATTTTCAAAATGGACCCTAGTCCATTGAAACCATCATATAGCTTGGTTTTAATACTGAAATGTAAATAATCAACAAATTATAGTTAAGTATGGGAATGATTTAATTGCATAGGATTAAGATACTTTTAATAGAAGTATACTTGTTAAGAATAGGTATACAAATGTTTTGGGGTGTCTTTGAATAAATCTTATAGAATAAATCTTTTTTTTTAGCATTTGCCAAACCTTATTTTGAATAGAAAAAATTGAATATTTGACAAAGCTATGTGAATTTTGTACTTCATGAATGTGTCATACTTATAGGCACCACTAATTCACATATTTAGAAAAATCTTGCATGATTCAAATATCTTTTAATCTAGAATAGGAGGAATTAGAGTTGGTAAACAAAAAAAGTTTATTTCATAATTTCTTTTCAAAATTAAGCAACAATAGTTTGTATTCTTGTTGAGCTAGGTTCAATGACCTATGACACTCCAAATTTGAATCATTTTTGCACAATGGCCATGTTTCAAAAGCTACCAAATTTCTTTAGAAAACTCATAAAATGTGGGCCACATTCTTTTACCCAAAAATGATGCGACGGCCATTTTTGAGTTATTGAATGATGGAGAATCTTATTGTGTAGAATAGAGGTGCAATCATATATTCATCCTCCAAATTTTGTGGAAAAAGGGAAGGTCTTCTCTAGTAACTTGCCTTCCAATGAGTCTTTCTGCAATATTTTAAGCCAACAATACACATAGTGATGAAAAAGGATGATTTCCAAAATCACCCCTTTGTCCTTTAAGGGTTCTAAAACTCCAGAAATGATGGGCACATTGTTTAGAAAACCCAGAAATACTTTCCCGATTCCAAAGCAGCATGGCAGTTCCCTTCTCAGTCAGATTGGGCCTCTTCATCCGACTCGCACAACCTTTTACTAAAAAGTATCCCCAACACTTTTCCGGCACCGGCCATCTCTCACCGGCGGAAGCGGCGACGGTGGCCATGGCGGATTCTTCCCCTTCCCTTCCCTTCCCTTCCCTTCCCTTCCCTTCAATCCGTCCCCACTCCCCAAAAAAAACTTCGCACGCGATGATTGTTCCTCGCCACCACACGGCAAGCCTCCTCATGAGTCATGATCCCCATGGAGTCGTACTGACGCCGGCTCATTACCCGGTACAGTACTGATGAGTTACTACAACTACGATTCATCAATTCTCTTCTTCAGTTCCCGATTGATTCTTGCGTACTTACTCTTGCCACCCACCAATTGCAATGAGAGCTTCTTCTTGTTTTCGGGATTTTTTGGGGGGTTGCGAGACAACAGCAACAACACCGGCCGGTTGTGGTGACCGAAGAAGAACCATGACCAACGAGTAGGTGACACTACTAGTGTGCTTTGTTGACTTTGAGAGCCACTTGACCGGGACTTCGTTCCTCACTACTCACGCACTGGGGTTAAGTGCCATATGAATTCGTGGGAGGATTGAATCGAACATGACTTGCAAGCTCGAGATTGGTTATGTTTTGGGGGCGTTCTTCGGGAAGTGCGTGTTTTGGGGGTCGATTGGTTCCGTTTGGTAGCCGGTACGATTTTCGGAACTGTGGATTGGGATGGGCTTCGGTTGAGAGCTGTCTGCTCTTTGGGAAATTTTAATTTGCGGTGGTGGGTTTTCATGAATCGGTGGAGCTTTGGTGCGGATTTCTTGAGAACCACGAATCGGAATAGTTTGAAGGGGTAGAAATTCTGATTGGTTTGGCGAGAAGCTTATTGTAGTGTAGCTTGTTTGTCCTATTCCTTCCCTAATCTGTCTCTTCGACGGATCTTGTTTGAGGAACGTGAGAGAGAGAGAGAGAGAGAGAGTGAGAACCTGAATTTTGGTTTTGAAAAGACGAGACGAGGGGATGGATGTCTTCCCTCGAAAAAATTAGCGGATAGTGTGTTGCTGTGATCGAGCTACCATGTTTTTATTATTATTACTGGGAGGGCGTTGAACAGGTGATGAGCTGTTTGTGAGCAAGCAAACAAGTTTGTCAAACTTTTTCAATTAGCGTTGCGGGTTTGTGACTTTCTGCAACACCTCGATGATTCGATTCCTTGGAGTTCGACTAAATAGTTGGATGATGAAATGTTCCTCTCCACGACGAGAGTACCAATTTCTGTAACTCGTCATTAGAACGCGCTTGTTTGGAAGATTTCATAAGCGTCGTAAGCGTTGTGCAGGAACAGTCGCCGTCCGAAATTTTCTGAGTAGTCTCTTAGGAAGCGACTCAGTCAACTTTGCGTCGCAATTCCTGTCACGCTCTCTAGAGTTTCTGTCTTCATTTCTGAATCCCGTTCTTCCCTTCAGATACTTCGAGATTCTTCGAAATTCTTGGAGAACCTTCGAGAACCATCGAGATGTCTCTTGATCTCACCCCGATAGCGTCTTGTCTGTAAGTTCGCTGTATCGTGATCACGCCTTAGTATGGTTTGGTGATTGCACCAGGCGAGATATAGAACTCTTGGTCTTGCCAATAGTAAAAACAATTGGCGCTTTGATTGAGCCATGAATTTTCTGCCTCGTATTACTACTACTCTGCGGAACACGAAAATCCTTCGAATTTTTAAGAAACTCTTAGCCTGTTCATCCCTAGATCTTTTCTAATCCTCGTTTGTTTCCAGCTATTGATGTGCGAAGCAACTGGCCACGATGAAGGGGACGGAGAGGTCCGAAGCTCATGAGACTTTGGCCATGGGAGCAGGGGAACATATTAGGGCATCTGAGTTTAGTATCCCAGACTTTAGGAACAGGGACTTGGACTCTCCTGCGAGTATGAGATGCTGGCAACCTGGAGAGGTGGAAGTGGAGGATCGCTGGGGAATCGGATCCATTTCGTCAAGGTCTGAAGGCTGGGTAACCCACGACAGGTCTGAAATTCTGAAGAAGTCGAAATCCAAGCAGCTGCATGGGTCGCGCAGGCTGCATCGGGCAGGGCGCCGGGTGTTCTCGTGTTTTCGTCACAGTACTATAAACCTGGTATGACTGTGATTCCCTTCCCCTCTAGGACCGAAAAAATTGAATTCGGACTCATGTTTTGAGTTCCTCATATGGAGACTCTTTCTGTTCAATTTTTGTAGTCTTTTGAGTAGCTCGTGGAATGTTTTTACTGATTCTGGTGATATATAATTTGGTTCCGTTTGAATTATATGTCTCACAATATGATCATTTTATGACCGTGAATCCTTAAGCAGTTAACCCTTTCATTTGTTGATTTGTATACGTACTAGCTTTTGGATTATTCGTGACTTGTGAAGTCGAATATTTTTAGTTAATTAATGTTGTTCTAGCAGTGAATCTTCTGATTGTTTGTGATGTGAGGATAGCACCCAACGTCAATTTCGATAAATTTGCGGAATTTCACAACTTCGACACTTTTTAGAACGTAAATCTATACCAGTCCTAGTTTGTAGAGCTTTGCGCAGATGACTGTCAATATTTCTGGCGCTCAGAATTGCGCCAATTTAACAAAATTCACGATACCTCAATGAGGTTTTGGTTTGATTTCAATCTGAATGCGAATCTTAGCATTCATGAGGTTCAGAGTGATACAACATGTACCAAAGGCACTCAAATTCAGACTTGAATTCATGTTCAAGTTGCTACCTGCGTCGACACACTTAAACTTGACTAATAGGAGGTTATGGAATAATGATTACTATGCTGTTTGGGGTGTCAGGCGGTGCGTGAAATGGAACCAAGTACACCACCTAAAAGTGGACCTCTGTCAGCACCACGGATAAGTGTTGGCGGTGCACATGGCGGGACGTTCATGGACGATGCTATGGACCACCACACTGACAAGAACAAAGACCTTAATGCTGAGGAGCCGACTTCTCCAGTCGTGAATTGCATGGGCCAGGTTGATAACTCACTAACCAATCTGTACCTCAGTGTGTAAAATTTTTAGTTCTTGATATTCTTTTGCTGCGTTTTGGTATTCTTGTTCCCATGTCTGGAAGAATTCCAATACACTAAAATATATACTGTTTGGATGTCGAATGATAAAATTATAAATTATTCTAGTAGCGGGCCAATCACGAGCCTGTATTAACCTCGAACCTTGAGTTGATTGCATCGACTATGTTTCTTACGGAGTATCTTTGACAGTGATTGAACCTAAAACTTGATCTCATTTCTTACAAGACACTTGTATTCAGTGAGTGGATGACTTTTCACTCCATGGGAGATGAATACTCATGCAAATAGTTATCCTACCGTACACAATTTCTGAGTGTCTATCAATGTGTGGGCAGTGGAGAGGGTCTTACTAAAAATCAACCCTGTGTTTCATTTTGACATGCAATGGTCCTCAACCAGATATTGATAATCAACCAGAGCGTGACCATTTCATTGTTGATTTAGTGAATACCCCCACAACACTGGTGCTTACTCCTTAGAAGCCATGATTCATGTCTTGTTTTTTTAAGCATTTCTGAGGAGTTTATATAAGATTTTTAATTTGTTATAAATTTTTTCATCTTTAATCACATATAAAATATTCTTCCCTTAGTCTGATGATAGTGTATTTGTCCCAATTTACATTATACTTTCTGTGACATGATCGATGAAATGGTTATTCAAAACCATGAATCCTTGGTCCTTAAAAGGGTTATTTTTGTTGTGATGCACAGGTGAGGAAGTCAAACAAGAAGAAACAGCATCCCAAGAAAACTGAGCAACCTAAAGCAGTAAATGACATGGACAAATTCCGACGGACGAAGTCACAAGCTCCAAGGTCATCACCTCCCAGAGTTTCTAGATCCATTTCATGCAAGTGGAAACAGCTTCTGCGATCGAACTCCAGCTCCATCAGTCCAAGCAACCACCCTTTGTGTGATGGGGAGTTTGAGATTGATCTCTGCCGGTTCAGCTCTGCAAGTGGTTCTTCAGATCCATTTTACCGTGACACTGCGACTGACAGGAAACCAGATAAAATGTGTTTGCTCATGCGAAGGAGTAATAGTACTAGTCAAACCATCCCTGCTAAAACGGTTGACACGCACGAGCTCTGTCAGGAGCAACTTGATGCAAGGAATGTTGAAGGAGGCGAACGCAGAAAGACCGCAGTTGAATCTGAGCTCGTCTTCAAAAAACTTCCAAAGTTAAAAACGAAGAAGATCGAGTCTCCGAAGTGGTTAGCGGACGAGCCAGCCCCGAACAGGCGGCATGGGTTGTACAAGGCTTCAAAATTGAACTTAAACAGCTCATCTACACCTACAGGGAACTCTTGATTTGCATGAAGAGAGACTCTTCGGAAGGCTCTGGAATCTGAAACTTTGCGAAGCGGAGTTTGGAGACGCGACGCTAATGGCACGGACGTGGTTAGCTCAGATATTGGTTTGCTTGGGGTGATGTGCCATGAAAGTGACAAGTCTTCAAAACAGCGGACAACGCCTTCAAAGAGTTATCACCTAACTGCCTGAAGTACACACATTGGGCATTGATTGACTGGATCGAAGTGCGCCGGACTTCTATCTGTGCCTCAATATTTTGTGCAGATGTAAGATACGTCTCTTCCTATTTTGTGATTAGAGCTGTAGAATGTAGACAATTTTTGACACGATTTGCGTTCATGTAGAAACAAAGTAGAGACTAGAAACCAGCCGTCATCTTGCACACTAAGTGTAGGGATGGGCTTATGTAATGTACAACAATCAATTTGAAATCTGGAGCTACTCATCACTGATGTGTCAATTGTGTGGGAGTGTTTGGAGGTGGTCATGCCCTTTGAGTGGGATGCTGATCTTATAAGTTCACCTTGGTGTTCCGGGCATGTGAATTCAGTTGTGTTTGTCAAGATTGCCATCTGGAATACAAGGACTCTGACTTGACTTGAGGTTGATTTTATTGAGCTTTTTGCACAAGAATAGTACTCCCGCTGCTAGGTTAACGCTTAAGGTGCTCCTTGGGTTTGTTTTGTTTTGTTTCATTTTTAGATGAAGTGCCAAAGTGCCAATATAATTATATAAAATGTTATAGTGGTGTTTAAACATTCATCCATATATTGGATAGAAAATATCACATTAGCACTCGCACACCACATATCCATAATTTTGTTTCATTCACTATCTAGCAATTTCATGTGAGATTGTTTTTTAATTTGAAGTTTTATGACAAAAAATTTTGTTGTCTTTTTTTAGCCAAATTATTTTTTGGGGTGCAATTTAGTACTATTTTGCTAGAAAAAGCAACCCTAGTTTTTTCTATTTGGATGGGAATGTGTAGACATTGTAGCCTCTAATCATCCCTAGTGGGCATTAAAGTTTTGAAGTCTATGGTCATAGGGATCATGTTGAAAATTGGTGCTGAAATAGTGAATTTTCTTCTAGTCTAAAAATAGCTCTAGTGCCTTAAACTACATTTGATTGAGACTTGCAAATAATCAAACCATAGAAAAGAAGACACAAACCATCTTCTACAATTGTCCTAAGAAGGACATTGACAGTGTAATTGATGTCAATGTAGTAGAAGAAGCTCTCTAGAACATGGATAAAAAAAGTTGAATAACATTTTCTTCTCATGACAACAATGCATGGTTTAGGCTATGCTAACAAATAACAACAATCTCTATGAGCTAGTACGCATGGGCAAGGGCAAGTTCCATCATCCAAGGAACTATCGGTTACTTTGCAATGTTTAAATGATGTTTCCTTTCTGTCTGACTATAAAAATATATAATTTCATCTAAGACAACCAATTTTCCACAACTTCCTTAGATTTATTTTAGGTAATTTGTTGTTGTTGCAATTTTAGGAGTGAAATATTTTAAATAAAAAATTTGAGGCCAAATTTTATTTTATAAGATTTAAATCCATAAAAATTTAAAATTTATAAAACTGAAAACATGTGATCCTACTTAAGATATATACATTTTTTCTATAAAAATAAATGAGACATTTTTTATTTTTTATAGAAATTTTATATTTACATAGAAATTTCATTCAAATAATAATAGGCCTAACTATATTCTATTCTAAAGAAAATATGTAGTCAAAGAAAAACTTGTGCCTTCCTAGTGATGGGAGGACTATTGAACTACCCTTTTATATTCAAGTTACTCAAAGCACTAAAAGAAAAACATGCCCGGCACAACCGACTACTAGGCAACTAGTGTCCTATGCAACTATCATGCAACTAGTTTCTTCTCTATTAGCACCAAATCTAATGTAATTGTTTCATGTTGTTGTTTTACAACATTCATGCATTATTTAGTTGCAAAGTAGTCATTCTATAGTTGCAAAAAATGATTAGGAAACAACTAGTGTCCTATACAACTATCATGCAACTCTAAAATGACTAGTTGTTTCTTAATTGCACACTAGTTGTACACAAGTTGTTTCCTAGTTGCACACTAGTTGTTTCCTAGTTGCTTTCAAAGTTCATTCCCACTTGTCTTATATCAATTGTCTCATATCAATTGTAAAGAATACCATTAGATTGAACATATAAGACTCATAAGTTGTTGTAACCTTATACAATGAATTCTTTTGATAGAATTATGTGAAATCTGCAATTTCTAGATGTCTACAATTTGGTAGAAATAAAAACATAATTAAAATTCAAGAAATTTTTTAATCTATGTAATTGAATTTTTGAAATATAGGAAGAAGGTAGATCTGAAAATTTGAAATCTAGAAAAATGGTAGTTTTGAAATTCTAAAATCTAGAAAGAAAGTAGAAATGAAATTTTAAAATCTACAAATTATTGAGATTAATATTTTAAAATCTATAATCTACAAATTGCACACAAGAATGAAATTCTTTGCATAGTGTCAGATGACAAAAAAAAACCTACAATTAGTTTGCAACTAATGCAACTTGTCCACTATAACTACAGGCTCTACATTGTCACCTAGTTGCAAACATCCTATGCAATTACAAAACGAGTTGCATATTGTAGTTGCAAAACCCCTCATTTTCTTCTAGTCAAGTAGCTTGAATTTTTGTTAATTGGCATGGCTTTAGAGATAAAGGTATTGCTCCAATTTGTAAGGAAATTCTCAATCCAAATCATAAATAGTGTAGTACTATACTTACATAGAAGTGTAACTAGTTTCAGAATCTCCATAGCTACATTCCAATGAAAATATTATATTCATGAAGCAATATCAATACATTTTGCCTTTCTAATGAAATTTTATTATTGTTTGACTCATGGATGGAATGAAGAAACAAAAAAGTATGATATTGAATTCTAAATTTGTTTAGAAGAGGTATCATTTGTGAAAAAGTTAATAAAGGGTGATCCCCCGAAATATAATGTTAGTAGTTTATTGGATTTACGGTTTCAAAGCTCCACAATTGAAGTAGCTAGGTTTTAGAAGTTGCCATCTTGAATGCAAGAACAAAAAATCCAATTGAAGTCTCTTATATACTTTCATTCTGACAACATTTATTCCCAAAACTAGCGGTGCAAGCATAAGAGTGAACAAAAAAAGACAGAGTTGATGTTTAAACTTTTGGAACCATTCATTAAAGATTTGCATGATATTTATTATGATGGTTTCAATATCAACTACCTACATTCCCTCATAAGCAAGCATTTTTTAAATATACCAAAAGACTCCCAAATAAGGGCAATGTTGATGCTCATTACAAGAGACTACTCAACTCAATTCAAAATGAAAAAGTTGAAACTATTTAGAAAATCTGTGTGTAGAAGTTGCAAAATGCATTCTAAACTCAAAAAGTTGTTATGTATTCAGCCATAATTGCAAGTAGATTCACCATCCTCTTGAAAGATGGATTGATGGAACATTGCACAGTTATGGTAAGGTGTACTTGGTTGGAACTGATTGCCTCCTCATCCAAATAGCATGTTTACAAGTCAAACAAATAAATTGGTGTTTGTGGAGAATTTCCCTTATGGAAACTATACCACCTATATAAATTTGACCTTTCATTGAACCTTGTTTATAATGTAATGTACATCATAGGCTTGAATATTTTCAAATCTTACATTAATATATTGTTCATCTTGGCACTAGATGGGGAATAATGGTATCTTTGACATTGACTAATTGTGAGTATCCATAATTTGCACTATTTTGTCCAAATATTTTTTAATATATTTGGTTGTAGTCTTATAACATCAATTTTCATTTGAGTGACTTCAAATTTTGATATTTTGCATTATTTATTCTAAAGCACAAACATATACAAAATTTGAGGTACATATGAAGTATTGTATTTTAATTTTTGTACATGGAATTCAAGTACATGGTATGGTAAAAGGTTTACATAGTAGTGTATGGAATTCAAGGCAATACAAACCATTAAATGGACAATGAGTTCGAAGATTGATTGAATGTAGATTTCACCATATGTTTTGTTAGCTTGAATTGAGCTAAATCATACACTTGTGTAATGTAGTATAGCCATGATCTATGATCAATGCAATATCTTAGTTTGCTTGTTATTTGAGTTCTATAAAGTGCGAACATAGGAAGTTTCAAATGGACAATGTCCAAGGGTTGATTTAATTTAAATTTCACCATATGTTTGTTTATTTCAATTCAAGCTAAATCAAGCATGCATATGATGTAGTTTAATTGTGATGTATGATCATTGTAATTCCTTAGTTTGTCTATTTCTTGAATTTTATATAATGCGGAAGCAAAGAATTTCAAATGCGCAATATTTGAAGGTTGATTGATTTTAGGTTTCACAATATGTTTATTTAGCTCAAGTTGAGCTAAATCATTCACATGAGTGATGTAGTTGAACTATGATCTATAATCTATGTGATGAATTCTTTAAAATATGGACACCAAACATTTTGAATGGGACATTTCCAAGGGTTGATTGAGTTTAGATTCACCATATGTTTGCTTATCTTGAGTCAAGCTAAATCATACACCTATGTGATATAGTTTAACCCCTACGTATCCCGACATCTATATTCCAGACTTTTTGAACTTCAAAGTGTTGTAACTTTTGTATCCAATGTTTGAAATCAATAAAACTTGTTGGAAAATTTTCTCTCTCTTTTAGTTTCTATGGTAAAGTTTTCAGATCAATCTAAAAAGTATTGATTTTTTGAAGCCATTTGAAGTTCATAGCTTCAATTTTTTTCACCAAATGGCATTTTGATGGTTGTAACTTTAGAGGCTTGTATCTCCTTCATCTAATGTTTGCTTTCAATAAAATTTTATTGGGTTAAATTCCTTTTGAAGTTTAGTTATTGTGGTAAAATATTCATGCCAATCCCAATTGTTGTGAATATTTGGGAACCATTTGAAGTTCAAAATCTGCACGTTTTTGGATTATAGTAACTTTGGTGACTTGTTTCCAATAAAAAAAATTATTGAATAAGCTGCCTATACTAGTCTAGATTGTGTGGTTAAAGTTCCATCTCACTTTAAGATATTATGAGTGTTTGAGAAGTATTTAGGTAGAAGGGGGTTTAGCCTCAAATGTCATTATGCAACTTTTTTGCTACTTTTTGACATTTAAAAGCCATTTTGCAAACACATTTGTTCATTTAAAAAAATCATCAATGTGCTTGTATGGTGATTTTTAACCACTTTATAGTTTTAAGTTTTTTTCATTTGAGTAGGTTTAGAAATCAAATCCCATTTCTAATATATCGTAAGGAAAACTTCAACATCTTTTTTTGCAACATTGCAACATTTATGATTTTGCAATCTATGTGGCCTAATGACTCCAAATTTGATTCATGTCATGTTGTAATACAATTTAGCTTGACTCAAACTAAATTCACATCCATATTAGAAAAATTAGACTTACTAGAATAATGTGGTTATTGTGGTGGCCTCGACATCCATCTTTGGGCAAGAATTGTTTAGTTCAATTAAGGTATGTTCTCACTTAATGTTAAAGAGTATTGTCATTGAGGATATTAGGAAGGAATTTAAACCTACACGTGAGCTGAATTCACATTGCAAACATCATCCCTAACACCAAGTACAAACATATGTTTAGATTGATGTGATTGAGGATTTTCCTATTGCTCGATACTTTAGTATTAATTATTTCAATATAGAATTAGCCTTTGTTTATGGTTTTGTCCATGATCTTATGTATGTCTCATGCTATTTAACTTAGTGAGTATTCTTTGCAAATTTTGATTTGTAAGGTAGAAGGTTCTAAAAGCGTCCACCTCCTTTAATGTACATTGCATGTACATGTTGCTTTTTTGTAGCCTTCAACCATGTACAAATAGTGTACATTTTAGGAGGTGTACATTATTAGAACCCTATGCCACTTTAGCTTCAAATTTTCATAACTAATTCCACAAAACTCCAAAAAATATGAAGCAACTTGGATTAGGTGCCAATTCTATTTGTCTTTCAAGGAAATATTACTCAAAAATATTTGAAGACGTTTCACCTCCCCAAAAATCAGTTCTAGCTCTTAAATGGTTGGCTTATGGACCTTCTACCTTACATCTAAATATTGTTTGCTCAAGTCCTTCATTGAGCTTACCGTTGTCCATGGACACAAATTTCTTAGACTAAGAACTGAAATTTCCAAGTGTTTCATCGCCTTTGCACTCTAAATTGCATGAATTTGATTGCGGTTCAAATGTAAGATATAGGTAGGAGGTCCATAAACCAACCATTTAAGAGTTGAAACTGATTTTTGGGGAGGTGAAACTTCTTCAAATATTTTTCAATAAATTTTCTTTGAAAGAATTGGCATCAATCCCAAGATGTTTCATTTTTTTAGAGCTTTGTGGAATTAGTTATGAAAATTTGAAGCTAAAGTGGCATAGGCTCTAATAGCATTCACCCCCTAGAATGTACACTGTTTGTATATGGCTGAAGGTTAAGAAAAAACAACATGTACATGCCGTGTACATTGAAGGAGGTGGACGCTTTTAGAGCCTATGCGCTTTTAGAACCTCCTACCTTAACCTTAGAGCACTCCGACATCCAAAATCTAGATGACGAACAAATTAAAATTCAGTTTTCTTTCTTGTTACTGCTTGGATGAAAGTCATCTAATTTGTGAAGAGTCTTTATCAAGTTGTTGTCCTATCCAATGGTTGGATTTGGTGTTTCTAGAGTTCATATTTTTTTTAAATTACAAATGTGGAAGTGTGTCAAGCCAAAAATTGCATTGATTTTAGTTCAAAATTGGATTTACAAAAATAAGGTCATAGATTAAAAGAACACAAAAATTTCAAAAATTCACCACATCAAGAGAACCTTGTTTCAAATCCATTCCAACAAATTTTACTCAAAAAATGATAATATTTTACTTGTAATTGAATTTAGAAGGAATTAAAAAAATTCCCTTTCAAAATTTATAAAAAAGATATTGATGATAGCAACAGTGAATCTAACCGTACAAATGGAATCTACAACTCAAAATCTACAACTCCTATTTGTATGTCAATTCCAAAATATTCTTCCAAATAGCACTTTATAACGATTTTCCCCTAATCGTCAATTTTGGAAAAGGATTCAGGCGTTTAGGGGTTAATTGTTCTGGAGAGTTGTTTGCTGTAACAATTACGTGTTGCTTATGTTTAATTTTTATTTTTACAGGGTACTGATATTGTGCTGATTACCCACCTTAGTTACAACCTATTAACTCTAGTTTAAAAAAATATCAGTCCACTGACAACAATAGGGTCAAACTACCCATATCTGATCACTTCAGCGATTCTGAGACAGATCATGAGCAGTACGAAGGGAGGCAATTTTTTCCCCAGGTTGAAAGATAGGAACTAATATAGGGATTGCAAATTTTTAATAATTTTATTCCTAAAATTGAAATTATTATCAATTTTGGAGAAAAAAAATTGCTCATAATCCATAGCCAATGTCTGAACTCTTCCAATTCCAATCATTCAAGAACCACTTGCTCACTACTTCTTCTACACTTTAAAACACATGTCACAATCTTATTAGTTTCAACCTTGAAAATAGAAAAAAGATTCTATGCATCATTTGGAAGTAGTTGCATCCTATAAGTTGTTGGGTATGGGTCCTCGGTTAAAAACAGGTGGTACAACAATAATATTGTATCAAAAGCATGATGTAATTTACAAGCATCAATTTGAAATTCCATCACTCACTAATGTTTCAATTGGGTGGGCATAACAACTTATTTGGAAATGGTCATACCCTTGGATCATATGGTTGGATGTTGTTGTTGCTCTTATCGGTTCACCTTATCTTATCTATTCACCTTATCTTATCTTAGTTCGCACTAGTGTGCCCTATGCTGTTGTCACAATTGAAATGAAAGTATGAGTAATTTTTCAATTTTTTAATTCACAAAAACTTCAAAATTCAATAACTTTCATGCTATAATTTAAGTTGGAATGCCATGAAACATAGTTTATGCACCCTTCCTCACCATGCACCCCTCCTCTTTGAGAGCTTTCCAATAATAAGGTAGAAGTACCTATTTTGGACAAGCCCCCTATAATTGCATCACAGACTAATCTATTATGGACAACAGTTGGATGCAATGGTCATCAAAAAATATTCCTGGTTTGTACTTTCTTGTCCACTCATCTCTCTTCTTTCTTGGCCTAGGGAGAAGTGCCAAAGCTAACCACAATAGGTGAGTCTACAAAACTAAAATGGATCCAGGTGCAAAATTCACTTTTAAATTCAATAAAATATTCATTTTTGATAAAAAAAAATTTCATTGTTTTATCATTCTTCCACAACCTTATTTTTGCACACACTGAATTCAGTTTCCCATGAATCTCCCACATCATCCACTCTGAAAAGCTTAAGTTATCCGAAATAGATACTTCTACCTTATCAAGAACTCAAGTGAGGGATGCACGGTCCAAGAGATTTCAAAGTAACAAACAAACTAAACAAAACAAAAAGTCTAACTTAAAGTATTGATTATCATGTAGTCGTGGTCTGTGAATTCAGTTGGTTTCTTTGTCAAAATTGCCACCTGAAATACTTACAAGGACTCAGACTTGACTTCAAGTTGCCATTGATTTTATGAAGTGTGTCCCTTGTACAGAGACTATGCTCATGGCATGGACTCTCTGGTTTTTGAATCCAAGTTTCCAAATCCTTTCTACAACCACATTCGCACTATACAATGCAGTTAGGGATTGGGTGGAGTGAACAGAGCCTCGGGGTTGCACTGTTCTTGTTTAGCTTTTTGAAAAAAAATAGTTGAAGAGAGGGTCTCTTTGCATGTAAGTAACAGTACTGTGGCATAGGCATTTGACCTGTTGTTGACTGCTGACTGTGACCTCCACCAGAGTTTTTTAATTTTAAATTAAAATTTTCTTTTTCCCTCGATATGTGGGACACTAATGATGCTCCTCATTTGAAGCAGAGTTGCAACCATGCAAAAGTACAATTTCCATGGATTTCAGCTTAAAATGGACACGAGAGACAGCCACTCATTGATTGACCTATGATTTTCCAATTCGAAAATAAAATCAGCTACTAAAAGGATGAACTGTAAAGCTACACATTTTCTAGTGGACCACTTGGAAATCGATAAAAGCGATTACAATTGAAGCTCCTGATTGAAGCACCAGGAATGGCAACAAAGAGCGTCTCTCGAATTCCAAAGCCCTTAAACAGAGTTCCAATTTTGAACTAAATGCATCAATGCTTACAAAACTGACCACCTTCACTTCATCCAACACGCACAATTTTCCATGCAATCCAGCTCATAATCAGACAAGCATTTAGGGATTGCGCTGCAATTCGATTCAATTCCAAAAATAATCATTCCATAAAATCAAGAACATCAATAGAAAAGAAAAGCCCTGCCTGCCCATGATGAGCATCCTCGACTGCATAACACATAACACATCCCCGATGCCAGTCACAAAACAAAACCGTCCTCAGGCGTAAAACTCATCCCCAAACAGTCTTCCAGAAAGCACTAAATTCAAATAATCAAACCAACAAGAACCACCTCCAAATGAGAAAAAAGGAAAAATTATTGTTTTCATTTACAAGTTTTATACCGTATTTCATTAGTTACATACTCCACACTCCACATGCCAAATTTCAAAAGTTGATCAAAGGTTAGCAAAAAGATGCCCAAAGGATGCCCAAATTTCTTCAGCCGCCATCTCAGGTGACCTGGGCCGATCCAATCAGACTTATTTTTAAATCCCATGAAAAGAGTGAAAGTTAACGTCTTGTGTCATCGTACGAATGCATCCGACATTTATTCTATACAGTACATTACATGGACACTAGGTCCATAACACTTCTTCCTGAATCTTCAGAAGATGCTGCTCCTCCAGGCTCTTCAAGTATTCCTTCATGCGACGGATTTCACGTTCCTGGGATCTCATAGCCCGCTCCTCGGCAAGCCTTTCCTCCCGCAAACGCTTCAACCTCTCGAACTCACCTTTGCGGCGGCTCACAACTTGAACTTGGAAAACCTCCTGAATCTCCAAGAAAACGGACAGCCGTCAGAGTCACATTCAACAATAACAGTCACAACAGAGAACGGTGCATACCAAGCAGGACCACCGAAGCATACCTTGTCTGCGACCATTCGGACAATCCGGTTCTTCTCGACCACGTCGGTCTCATGCTGCTTCCTGCTCTGCTCAATGGCTTGCTGCAACAACCAAAAAACAAAAGTTCTATTAATAGCAAGAAACCACAGAAACAAACACAAGGATTGATCCGACGAAGCGCCTGCTGCGAACTCACCTCCTGCTGCTGTTGATAAAAGCTCTCGTCGTCCCGGAGACGCTTGTGGTAAGCCTCTTCGATCAAGGGCCTCTCCTCCTCCCGCTTGCCACGTTCCAAATGGTCCATAGTCTTCGAGAGCTTCAGAAGCTTGCGCTCCATCTCCTGACGCTCTTTCATTTGCTCACTCAAAGCCTCTTCCATAAGCAGCTGCTTCGTCAGTTTCGTAACGTCCTGCAATTGCATCCAGCCATTGACTTGAGTCAACACACTGGTTCACCCATTGGACATAGAAGCTTCACATCAGAATCGCCCCAGGACACCATAAAATACAACGAGAATAACTACAAAGCACGAGGGAAAACCGATGCAGATGACGGCGGCACAGCAATAACGAGAAAAAAACGAGAGAAGCAGTCGCTTACTCCATCCACAGCAACTCCTTTCTTGCCCTTCTTGCCTTTCCGTTTCTCAGTCTCGGCGAGCAACGCACGGGCTTCTTCCAGTTCCTTCTCTTCGATCTCCTTGCGAATCCTCGCTTCCTCTCGCCTAGCGAACTCTTTCGCCAGCCTCTTAGCCTCGGCTTCTTCGGTCAGACGCTGCTGCTTCAGACGCTTCGACTCTTCCTCTCTCTCCTACTGGGAGGGGGGAGAAAAAAATTCAGAAAAAACGTCATTCTTCTAAACTTCAATCCCCAAGAATCGAAGGATTAAACATTCACTCCAATCAGATCCCAAACTGTCAAGATTAAATGGAAACTGCTAAGCAGAGCTAACTTAGAAATAAACAATTCACTTGGCGGAAGTCTTGCCAGCTGCGACTTAACAAAGTCAAAAAACGAACCATGTCAAGCATTTGTCGCTCCTGCTCTTCTTACGACGCTCGATCAAAACCTTGCGCGCAAGAAGCTTCTTATGACCCTTCTCGACCACCGCTTGAAGCTCACCGAAAGGTAATACTTGCTTCGATGGCCTCTCCAAGGTAGGTGGGTGGATCGTCAAACAAGCCTTTTTCAACCTCTTGGCAAGAATGGTAAGGTGGTTCTTCACTTTCTCAGACTCCAAATCCTGAAAATTCCGAAAAACAACACTCAAAGACTTGAGAAACAAAAACATCACAAGTCCATTTGCGGACTGGCAAACTCACATACAGTACAGATTTCAAAAAAAATAAAGCAGCGAAGAGTTCACCTGACAGCCGAAGCTCACAACTTCTCGCAAATGATCCACCTTCATTTGCACATAATTGTACTTCACGGCCTCCACAATCAACTTCTCCACAGTCGAGAAATCGAAAAAGCTAACCAATCGAATCAGTTCGGAGATTTTCATCGTGGAATAGGCTGGGGAAGCCTGCAGTGCGCACATCGGGATTCAGAGTTAGTAACAATCATCTCAAACACAGGTCATTCCTACCTTCTAATGGAGCAAACCATCCAGAAAGGAACAAGTCCTCCACAAAAAAGTAGGAGCTACTGATGATCGTTATCAAGAAGGCAGATGAAAAGTTATAAAAGAAACAAACATGAATGAGTCGAAAAGAACACTGCACTCAAAATGACTGGAAATAACAACAGAGCGAACGAAAATGTACCTGCTGAAGAACTCGGAGAGTGGTGAGCCTTTCCAGAGCTGGGACGTACTGCTCGAGATGCACCTCTGGAACAGGGGAGGCTGACGACAACTTATCACTCAAACTCGGCAGTTTCGAATGTACGGGTTGAGCTTTCGCGGCCAGGTCCAGAGGATGAAACTCGTTCTCCAACAGAGCATACAAATCCTTCACCTCGGCGGAAACATAGGTCATAACACCTTTGGAAACCTGAAAAAGAAACACAGATATAGACAAACAGGAATGATAAGTACGAGAACCACAAACAGATAAATGAAGAGCTCAAGAACGAATACCGTGGATGGAAGAGGATGCAGAAGACAAGCTCATGAAGAAGTCAGCACTACTGAGCATCCCAAAAGATCTGCTGGACCCAAAACATCTCCACCATTGACAATCTACGATCACAAGAGAGAAGAATAAAGCAAAACGAAGAACGAAACCTGCAGTATCCTTCCAATTTCAAGAGAGTCTTCACATATAATATGAAGAGGAACGACCTATTAGGGACTTACAAGTTCAGAAAGAAGAGCTCCCCGAGACAGCTGCAAAATGGCAAAGCAACAAAACTTTTAGAATAGGAACATGGGACTACGAAACTCGAGAGCGTTAAACGGTTCCTCACTTATTGCACAAGAAACGATCCGTGTAAGAAAATAGAAGAAATCGGGCAGCAGGAAGAGACAAACACCGAAGAAAACGGTTCCATAACAAAATTCCAGAAAGTCGTTTAAGTACTGAACCCAAATACAGTTCATTACCACTTCCCGAGAATCTTTCTTCGCATCTAAATTGAAACCCAAAATGCTAGCCATCCGAATGTTCCTGTCCTTTTCCATCTCCAACCCGAAATGGTGGGCACCATGCTTGCGGTCATAAGGGGGGACAGCAAGAGTCGCCAACACAACCGACGAGGCCATCAACTGCATGTCCTTGGCGGTCAGGTTCTTGTTGTAACTCTTCTGCAGATTGTACAGCTTGTACCAGGCGTACGCATGGTACAGGTGACTCTCAGACACCCAATAGATTTGAGTCAACTTCGCGTAATAGATGGCCATCATTTGCGGTTTGGGGGTTCTTTTCACCATGGACATCGGTCCATGAATATCCTCGACAGACCGGAAGGCTTCCTGGAAAATAGAAAAGGTCAACAGCAGCCTGCTAAATTCTCAACAACAGTTCAACAGCTCAAGCAAATGACTGTTACACGAAAACAAGTGGGATTTCAATAAACCGAGTCTCCACGAAAACGACCTATCAAAATGACACTGTCATCATCAAGTCTGGGTACTCTGGAGCAGCTGCAACTCAGAAATAGATCGGTACGAACTCAATTGGCACGCACTGTGGCATCATTCTACCAGAAATTCAGAATGGACGTCCCAAACACTAAAAATGTATTATCAAGCAATATCACGGCCCAAGAAAGCAAAAGTGCGAACCGCACCTGCCATAGCTCGAGCTCAGTGGCTATCTTCAGCTGCTCAAACCTAGTCTCAAAGTACAACTGCAAACTTTCGGGCTGAGTCAGATCAGGTCGATCACGCTGATCCCGGTACTTGTTCAGATTCGTAAGGTGGTTACGAAGAATTTCACACAAACGTCGAAACTCAGTGGTACGCTTGTATTGAAGACAAAACTGAAACGCCCGGTGAGCTGTCATCTGAGAGCATTACAAATGAAGGTCAGAATCACACCAGAAAACACCCGACAGTAAAATGAGACTGAAACATCGTATCTCGAGACGCAGGAAAACTGCACGAAAGAGAAGCAGACGCCGAGGAAACCCATGCTCGACAATATGGACACCCCTTCCACTGCGAAAACAATATAGACAGATCTCCGGCCCAAATCAATGTCCTGAATGTTGGTCACTGAGTCCAATAAAAGTCCAAGGTAGACTGAGCACTACGGAACCAAAAGGTCACCGATTCAAAGCAAGACAGGACACAGTAGGACTACGGTAGCAACAACAACAAGCAGCTACGCTGCCAGACGCGAAGTCCCTGTAGCACTGGCTCGCCTGTCGAGCAAGGTCCGAGTCAAGGAGTTGCCTGCTCCAGAGTTTCGGTCCAGAAACAACCAAGGGCTACACAATGGGTTGGTGCAAACCCGAACATGTCCCAACCTACTCTATGTCACGTAAAAAGGCACCTAACCAAAACATCAGAACTTCAAGGACTGGAAGGGGATACACTTAAGAATGTCTCTTAGCAGCTCACTCTTAGGCCTGCTTGGCAGGTCCAACTCTCACAGTAGCATTCGGCTATGTACCAAACTGTAGTGTCACAAAGGAAAACGAGAACGAGAAGTGGATCCCCATTCCCGGAAGCTGTACTTACAGCATACAAAGACTCCAACTTCGAGTTGTTCCGCAAAATTGCCAACAACGTTCGGTAAGTCTCCCACAGAAATTTGAACCACGGGGTCACAGTTTCGGGGTCAGAGCGTTCCTTGCCCTTCTCGCCACTCACATAACTCAACATCAAGTCCTCAGGCCTCTTCTCGGCCTCCAAGTCCTCCACATCGAGAGTCACTTCGGCAGCCGCGGCTTGAGCTCGCGCAGCCTCGGCACGCTCGCTCGACAGCTGAAGGAAGTACTTGATCACTTCCTCTAATGAACTCACATTCACTTGCTGGCACACGATACGGTACTGAATAAGACCATCCTTCGCAAACCGGCCCTTCTTCATGTGCACGCAGTACTTGAACATAATCTTCTCGAGCGTCTTCTGCCATGCTCAGTATCTCTTCGACGTGATCAGGTCGTGAAGAGCTTGCAAAGCAGCCTGCTTTGACCCACATTCATCAACTCTGACACATTGCCAAAATCGAACAGTCAGTCAAGACAATACCAAGGGCACTCCACACCATGTTCACTATTCAACTCCGTCATCTCTGAACAATCACGCAGGTTCCAGCGGCTTCACCAGTCGTCCGACTCGACCGTAATCTATGATTGAAAGGGACACCAAAACAGTATCCAACAGACTAAATCAACTTTTCTTCTGTGTACCTTGGGACCACCATCAAGAAGCTTTGGAGTGGATACCCACTCTATCAACGAATGGCCAGTCAACAAGTGGCTGCTACATAGATGGAAGGCTTATTCATTAAGTGAATTCCCGATCATGTCCATCCATGGGTAAAAGAATCACGGCTTTTGAATGACCATGAAACCTTTAGAAAAGTGTATCACACACTCAACAGAATGATCTAAATAGAATAGTCGGTGCACTGGTGTCCAGTGACTACATTATGAGGAAACGTATTTTGCCTTCATCTCAGTGCAATTCGCCAATCTCATGGGATTCGAGATTTTCCCAACAATCAAGGATCCCGCGTACGATAGTGTAATGACCTCGGCACAGAGATCCACCGCTGGAGCGGCAAACACAGTGCTCTCTAATTCAAATTACCCCCCCAAAAAATAACCCCTGAAATCAGATTATCTTCCACTAAGTCCACTACTTCTCGTATCTTTACAAATTCGTAGCCAGTCTGTTGTTTTAGGGTTTCAAAAACTACAGGCTGGACCAGAGACAGATAGATCGATCCCCAACGCGGAACAGCAGGCGAAATCTTTACTCTCAACAGCCTGTACGAATTCGCGACCATGAACACTCTTGAAATCCAACTTCCGAACCCTAACTCGTTTGCTCAAAGAGCGAAGAGGCCACAGACACCATTTCCGCGGTGATTCGATCCATCAACACAAGGCGGAAGTCATGAAAGGCCACGAATTGAGCGCAAATCACAGCAGCAGCCGTACGACTACGAAAGCGTTAATCCGTGACAAGAGAGTGCTGGAGAGAGTGTGGTGAAAGGTACCTTCAGCTCGCTTGAGCGCATTTCCGGGCTTGGCGAAGGTCTCCACGGTTGGATCGACACGGAGCTCCCCGACGGGAGAGGAGGCCGACGTTCCTCCGGACAAGGACGGGGTTCTCGGGGTTCACGGTCATCAGGCCGGAGACCCTCACCACTCTCCATCTTACTCTGTAAAAGAAACAGGCGGTTTGTCAGAAGTGCCTCGAACGCAAATAGAAATGAGAAAAATTTCACGAACTAACAACAAAAGTGTTTGATTCGAAGGATGTGGGAGGACGGACTCGACCCTGGGACTACGTGGCAGTCGGGCCCATCAGTCCATGGTAACCCCCAATCCCCCCACGAAGGTAGCATCCCCTTTCGCAAGTATCAACCCCTCTTTGGTCCCAGGGCTGTCACCGAGGCTCTGTACTCTGGATTAAGTAGCAAAGAGGCTCTCTATATCTGATGATACAACTCTCCAGGTCTGTCCTCTGCAACAAAAATTCAAGAGGCTGAAGGTCGTCTCCGACCAGGCCCTGGAGATTGGATCGACACGGAGCTCCCCGACGCCGACGTTCCTTCGGACAGGGACGGTGTTCTCGGGGTTCACGGTCATCACCCCGGAGACCCTCACCACTCTCCATCTTACTGGGAAAATGAAACAGGCGGTTCGTCAGAAGTGCCTAAACCGCAAATAGAAATGAAAAAATTTCACAAACTAACAAAACATACGAAGGAACATTAGGTTGTGTGGGAGGACGGACTCGACCCTGGGACCTCGTGGCATTGGGGCAAAGAATCCATGGTAACCCCCAGTCCCCTACGTAGGTAACATCTCGTCTCGAAGGTATAATCCCCTCTTTGGTCCCAGGGCTGTCCTTGACCTGCTGTGCTCTTCTTTAAGTAGCAAAGAGGCTCCGCATATCTGATGATACAACTCTCCAGGTCTTGTCCTCTGCAACAAGAATTCAAGAATCTGAAGTCAGAAGTCACGTCGATTTTGGACAATATTTTTAGATCGAGGGTTACTATAACGGTGACTGCCAACTACCATACGTGAAGGTCTGATTCGGCAGGTGAGTGCCGAATTAGTTTCTTTTTCGTGTGCAAAGAGGTTTCAGACAGTCAAAACTATAGGTGGTGGTGTATTAATTGTTGGTAATATTTCACTTGTAATATTCCAAACATTCAACCTTCCCCCAAAATACTTAATTTATGTCTGAATCTGACCTTCACAGAGGATAATCAAAATTTCATTCTAAGAGCATCCGACTCAGCTCCAATCAGCATGCAAGACCGTGCTGGAGTGAATTTACATCGAGGGAATACCTGCAGGCCCCAATTTTCCCAAGACACTTGTGAGCATTTTTGCTGCAACTATTCGCTTTCTTCATTTCAACCTATGTCGACAAGACACCGGCAACCGAAATCTCTGAAGGGCCCCCATCGCAATGGATTAGACGACCTGGATAAATGAGCTACTCTGCAAACATTGTTTTGGATGCAAGAGTAGGAGTTTCTAAAAAAACTCAAAATTCCTGAGGGGTAAACATGGTCCATATTAACTTGAATCCATGTTAGACATCGGGAATCACAAATGGGTTTCATGTTCACATCTTGTGTCAAAATTTGAAAATCATCTATTAAAAAATAACTTCATATGCACGTACTTAACCCCTAAGTGTCGAGCTCATGTTTAATTAAATCCAAGGCCTTCTCAATTCATTCCAATCAAACTATCACCTAAAAAATATCCACATACACCCACCGTACAAATTAGTAATGGCAATAAACTTGAAGTTAGAGCAAAAGGGACATGTTTTTTGACTGCACCATTGAAAAAATTACAATAGTCAAACACGGAAATCTTTCAATTTGGAGAGGCCATCATTGGGGCCATGGGGCATTTAAGGGTTAAGATCACTTGGTTAAGTTCATTGGTCATTTTGTTCTTTAAAGATTAAAATAATAGTGTTATCACTTGTCAATGGGGCCCTTATTGATGTGTTTTTTTCTTTTTGATAAAGACGATTATTCTTTTGACATTACAAAAGATGTTGTAATAATGTTCATATTCATATTTAAGTTTGAGGATTCAATACTTGTAGTGGCAATGATGTTTGGTATAAAAATCTTAAAAAATCAACCATTGGGAAGGATTACAATACTTAATCTACAAGCTACACTATACTAATTTTTCATATGAGTACATGTGATAAAATTCATCAAAGTCACAATCTTTGTAAATGAATGAAACTAGTGTAGTCCAAAATATTGAAGTACTATATATAATAATTTATTCAAAAACTACTTTGTAGTGGCACAAGTTCGGCACTATCACTAGTCCTACAATATGGTAATTACACTTAAGGGGGTCCAAATAAGCAAATGAGTATTGTTCCTACAATGAAATTGCCTTATTTTTATTGCACATCATTGGAAGTCCAAAATGGATTTTAGATTCTTTTCTAATGCATTTCTTGGACACCATAATTATGAATAAACTATGAATTTTCAAGTATTAGAAAAATATTTTTGAACAAGTATCAATCTATATAATCTAAAAAAATTAATTATTATTTGTCTAAAATAAACTTTGAATTGCCCATTTTATTATTGAAATTGAAAAAGTTCTCAAGTTTTTTTCTTAAATTGGTTAGTTGTAATTTAAAATTTTTGTGACATATGCTATAATAGTCACATAATTTCATCTTCAAACAAATAAAAATTCATCCAAAAATAGCAAAAAAATGGAGGATAAGGAATATAAGGTTTGAAGTTTGATGAAATGGTGATTGATCCCATATTTTAAGAGTTAACCTTTACATGAAAATATTTAGTTTATTTTTCAAAGATGAAATCAGATGTCTAATATACGGAGGTGAAAATTAGATGTACTTATCATTAAATTATAGGTATACATCTTCAACTTCAAACTTCAATACTATTGATTTATTTGGGAAATTTTTCAAAATTTTCATATGGAATAGAAACTAAACTTTAGATACTTCAATTTCTTAGCTTTTCTCAAAAGTTAAAAAATAATTTTGAATGTTAAGTAAGAGAAAAAGCTAAAATATATTTTAGACTAAGGTATAACATTTTTTAATAAACTATCAAGCACCTCTATTAAATCAAAAAACAACTAATTTGACTTGAATTTAACTCAATGACTTGTAGATAAAGTATTAATAATATTGCACACAAAAACATGGATAAAGATCATTTGTTCTTCAATATAAAATAGATTGTTTGACCATTTGAAGGACTATACTATTATATCTTTTTAGAGTCAAATTGTATGGCTAGAATTACATTTTGCAACTTACTACATTGTGCAAAAATAAGAGTCGACTTATATATATAGTCAGGGGCCAATGGAACTCACGAATGCCGGCTAGTGGCAATGATGCCATATTTAACTACTTTTGGACTATTGAAAGTCCAAAATTCAATAGATGCCCAAATTTCCCAAGGCATGCGGTTATGCAATGCGTTGGGAGATATTTAGATATAGTGTAAAGTTTACATTGTATAAAAGTATTTAGGGAGAGTAGTTCCAAGGCTTAGAAATTAGGCTATAAAGAGTTCCAATTTATTCTGAAGATATCAGATAGACCCTTCATCTGAGCACGGGAATTTTGAAAAGACAATATTAGAGAAGTGTATAGGGTCAATCTAGAGAAGCTCATTGAATGAATCCATGTCCACGCTTGATGATGATAGAGATTCCATCTAGAGATTTCCCGATAAATGTGTAGATTATCCGTGAACTTCCCTTAAAACATGTATGACTTCCATGTGAGATTTTACAAAATAATGTAATTCAGGAGAACATGGAGGTTTAAAATTTCTCTTTTTACTATACTATTCTACAAGTTTGATATCTAAAATAATTTGTGCTAAAATATGTGTCCAGTTCTCTAGAACAAATGTTCTACATGAGGGATGAAATGGTACCTAGATAGGTTGTATAGGTACATGTCAAGAAAGGAAAAGTTTGTGATTGACGATTGCTTATGCTACCACTTATAGTCGAGCTCCAAAGGAAAGGACTAATCGGAAATCCCCTGATGGAGAACTAAGTAAACCTTGGAAGACAAATGGGTTCATTATTAATACCGTGCTCAATACGTGCTATTCGTCTTATGTCCTTCATTGTTCGCCGCATGGAGAGTATAAATGAAAACTTACAATGCCTTCTTCTATATTCATGTGGTTGATGGCTACAAATTTTAAAGCCAGTAGAAAGGACAATCCAGAGAACTAGGAAACAAAAGGTCACAAACGGCGGAAACAAGGAAATTAAAAATGATATTAACAGTAGTCACACTACAAGCAATAAAACTATCTTGTAGCAATGTCATTATCATTATCGCTTACAAGATCCACAACAAAAATGTAAAGACAAAAAAGTGACTAAAGGTACTAGAGCCAAAGCATTCGCTACGATTGCCAGAAGGATTTTGGTGCTAGCCCTAAACGTGATAGCTCGTTTTGCATTTCCAACAAGAATAAACTAAAAAGATATATAGAACTATGTACAAGAAAACCCGATGATGCAATCGTGAGGTCGGACAAAGATTGAATTCAGAGATCTTATGATGGCTATAAATCATAGGGCCTAGTAAGCAATCAGGGGTCCACCTGGTTTGCCCTACTCAAATTCGCAAGAGTAGCCTCTCAACTTCTCTTAGAAATAGTCCGTGATTTAGGGGGGACTATCTTGGACCAAGTTGCGTATACTACACAAGATGCATCCGCCCATGTGGACGAAGTTTCTTCAACAACCCATTTTCCGTGCCAACAATTTTAGTACTTCAATTCCAACGTACTTTCTGAATTATTGGGTCTCCAATATTGGAGCATGAACATCCCGTTCTTCTCATGACCTACCTCTCTACATACTTCGGACAAGGCTCTTCCTTGCCAAACATTACAAACTGAAGGATCTTCGGGTTTGAGAAGAATCCATGAGCCTAGGCAAATGTCAACCTAAGGATTGAAGCTTTCCCTTGGTGTTTCATTTGTAGGGCTGCAATAAGGTTCTAGGTCCTCTTCTTCTGGAATAGTATCAACTGGATTAACCCTTGGTCCTCAACAAAGGGTTTCTTTATCCGTCACCCTCCAATCATGCTTTGGCTAGAAGCTTTCCACCAACTCTGGAAGACATATGGGCAGTGGTTCCTTCAGCTCACATAGAACATGCTTCGAGTACTCTACATATGGACCAAATGTATTTGCAAATCCCTCGCATTTTGTCATTCCATTCCGTGAGTACTGAATGTACTTCTCGAGTCCTGCCAATATGAAACCCTTATTCACGGTAGCTTTGCGTGCCTTCTCCCTAACCTTCTCTTGATTTCCTAATGGGTCTAGAACTTCACTACCCTAGATAGGCTTGAATGGGGTAGACTTCAAATAGCTTGTAGGGAGCATAGGTCGCCTTCTAAAGTCTTTCTTCTATAGGCATTGAGAAGTTCTATTAGATGGAAGCCACTTTGAATCAATTGTGGAATTCTTGAACTTCATAACAAGGACTCCATCAATGTCCACGTAGAACTTAAAGAGATGCATCTCCCCCAAACCAATTATATGAGATGTGCCACTATACAAGAAACCCTTGATAGAAGGACTTAAAGTCCCCCACTTCATGTATACACTCTGGCAAAAAAGAAAGTTCTTGAGCCTCTATAAAGGCTTTCATGAGATCAGCCACAACAAAAGTGTTCTTGCTCTTGAGGGACTTTGAGAGGTGACTGAAGTAAGCATCGTTGTCCTTGTGAGTATATCCTACTAGCAAAAACCCAACTTGAATTTCTTTGAAGATGCCTTGTATAGTAAACAAAGACAAGAATGCCATAAGGTACTGGTTCTTGTTATCCTTAGCAAAGTTGTCAAGCTGCATATAAAGATTCTTGGAAAGAGGAAGGGCTCCATATTGAGAACTTGATCAATGAGGTTCAAAGTGTCCATACATCTAGATTTCCCTCTAAGTAGCGCCTCAAACAAAGCATTCAACGGTGCATACGGAAAGTGGTCACCCGTCTCACTAATTGGTGCCGCCTCTAGTCGGCAAAAAAGTCTAGCCAACAAAGAAATCGAGAAGTTTGAGTCCCTTGACCAACATGATGGGACATAATGCACATATGCACCATTACCATGCCCATGAGATACCATTCCAATTATACTCATAGGAAATTGACCCAACCCTTGTGTAGCCTTGGTTGTAATCCGCATTCTAAGCAGAGCCGTCTAAGAAGTGTCCATCTTGTCGTGAATAATGCACAATATTTCCTAAGGGTTCCTTTTGGAATCCTCATGCCACGAGGCATACAAACGATGGCAGGATGCTTGATGATTCAGATGTTCAATTTGCTGCTTCATGAACTCAATGTACTCCAAGCCTTCCTTAGGCAATTTGAGGATGAATTGCTGCAAGCTGTCACATGTAGTGCATTTTGCAAATGAGCTTCCAACAAGATTTATAAAAACATTGTTAAAGTGCTCCTTCTTGATTCTACTAATAGTAGACTGGCTGACAATACGAAGGCTATAATCCATATTCAACTATAGATAACATCACAAAAAAAGTAAGCGACAAATCCAAAGGCATTGTAAGAATGTCTACGATAGTGAAACTGTGCAGAAGACACACATCTTTGATAAATGACTATGGCCTAATCCATCCGAAAATCTCCCAATGATACGACTTATTAGGAGATTTCTTGATAAATGGAGATACTTGCAGAACATCCAATGAAAATGAAAACAAGCAGAACCGCGAATGACCACAAGCATAAGTTAATAATTATTGTACTACCTCATTGGTGTCAGCCTGAATGCACTTTTAGTTGTTCCTCGCAAACAGATATTTAAGTGTATCTACTCTCTCGTTTTGAATCATTCTCATTTGATGGGGTATTTGGTTAGAGTTGTTGTCAATGATTGATTTCATTGTTCCAGTAACTTGAACAGTGCGCATTCTAGGGCGCTTAATGGCCTTGTTCCTATGTGTAGTTGAAACCACACCTTGTTTGTACATTTCAATGTAATTGTGATACATCGACTTCAGAATCACGTGAATAAAGTACCACACTGTGCCACATACATCCACTCCTTCCAAAATGACATACTTGCACTTCCAATTACCATCTACAGCATGTAATTGTCTACCGATAGCAATCCCATATTGTCGGCGCTCCTCAAAAGACTTCAGCCAAAATAACTATCGAACTCTCAAAGTCTTCTCCACCGGAAAGAATTGGCAACATCGACTATCGTAGCATTTATCGAAACAGACCTTCTGAATTTTGTCGTCTATTGTTTTTCTAACATTAAGTGAGTCCCTCTATTGAAGACTAGGCCTTCGAATGATGAAGCAATAAGGTGTCTTTGCTCTTCCATCAAAGTAGGCAAGTGGGTCTTGTAGATCCAGAAGGGATGCAAAGTGCTCTACTATTTCTTTTAACGATCGGCGGTTTGGAAACCAACACTCCAACATGCGCCATCAAACATGCATCATAATATCCTCTTTGTTACCATGGTTGTCATAGTGGACGGACGTCCGGTTCGCCCATCCGTTAGAGGTCCCACCCGTCCGATACAGTCAACACATAGTTGACTTTTTGATAATGGAAAAATAGGCCACGTGGATGCGATGTGGATTAAGGAACATGTTGGGTGCGGACGAGATTGTTAGGGCGCAAACGAGATCGTCAGGGCGCGGATGAGGTGACGTGTCATTCCGCAAAATTGCATAAGTTACAAAATTAAAGCCGTCCGGACCGTCCGTCTGTTCGGTCCGGTTTGCCCGTCCGTCCGATGACCCTAACTCGCCCGTTATGACAACCCTGTTTGTTACCCACGAAAACGTCTAGGACTATGACACCGATGTGGTCCTCACCAAATGTACTGTCTTGGAAATGATCGTTTGCTCCCCGATAGTTTATTCGACCCAAGGAAAGAAGTACACCTACAAAATCCTTATAGTGCACCTCCATTCATGTCCACTCATCTTGGCAAATATATTGACACATATGCATGGGAATATCTTCCGGTAATTTGACAACATCGTCGACTCTCCATAGAATTGTCTAGTTTGCCACATCTATCAATGTTGTCAAGTCCCTTTGGCAAGGGTTCAATCTACAATGTTGTGCTTTTGAAATGAACAAATGTGGTTGTAAAAGAAGAAACACCCATGGATTTATCGGGATGGCCACACCGAGCCATTTGCCTTGAAGCCAAGCTTCTACCATTGACCCTACTCCTACTTCACCTAACCCTTCAACAAAGAGTTTAACAGAGTCACCATCCTTGATGGGTGAATTTGTACCACAAGACTCCTGGGAGTCACCCTCCTCTTGGGATCCTAAAGTATATGGGGTAATTGCATCATTGATGGACCCATAGCAAGAGTACATTGTATCAGAATCGACTTCCTTGGTAACTATGTCTCCAAACTTGATATTGAATAAAAAAACTTTGCAAATGACATGAACGACCTACACAATTAGGCACCTAGTTCTCAAGATTCAAATCTTGAAATTTTGCAAACAAGGTACCTAGATTGGATGAACATCATTGATCTAGGAAAATGAATGCAAAAAGTTGTTTACTTGCATTTGGAGATCTCTGAATACAAGTATGGAATATCCTCATTGAATGCAAATGCAAGATAGAGCAAGCACTACTAAAGTAGGAAGCTTACTCTATATACAGATTGTTCACGAGGCTCTATAAGAGCATGCGTGTAATACATGGTAGCTATGATTTTACAAGCAAGATCGACAACAAAAAACTTATAGTTCTAGAAGGGGTTATGACCAGTAAATGATGACTTTGTGTTCAGACGAAGGTACACGATTATGAACATCCATCCGGAGATCTCCCGACGACGTCATATGAAATCGATTTAGATAAAAAGAAGTATATGAACAAATTCTTTGCCTTAGAAGATGCTTCTCCTTGTATCCGGAGATCTCCTGTTGAGTGCCTTTAGATCTCTATTGCATTCTCTAAGGAACCAACTAGTGTCGTAATAAAAACTTTGAGAGTACTAATGGATTCATCGAGAGATGTTCCAAAGTCAAAACGCATAGAAGTTTGTAATAGATCATCAAGAAGTCTCCCAATGATCACGTTAACTAAATCTCATGAGGTTTTATTATGATATGGCATATTCATGCCAATGGAAGATCTCCGGTTGAATCATTCTCGCAAATGCTATAGAACGACATTCAAGTACTTCACAATATTTCCAATTGGAGATCTCCTGATATGAGGGGTTCTACTTCACTATCAAGTATGTCTCGACAAATTCATATTTTATGAGTACGCATGTTTTATAGTATACCATATGCTGACATATGTAATTAAGGTGCACTTCTTCACCAGCTATGACTCCTACTATCCTATGTATCACTACAGATCAAAGTTTGATTTTTTAATAAAAAAGACCAATCCCATAGAAACCACTGCCCTCGGGAATTCCCCATCACAATACACGTACCACTCCACACTACACCTTGCTTGAGGATGATGATCCACATTGATTTAACTTCGTTTTCTATAATTTCTATTTCACAAACTACAACGGCTTTGCAGTAGGACTATAATAACAATGTAGGTCATTCAATAATCTCAATAAAGGATGTAATTCCTTCCATTTCGATGTGCACAGGAAAAGACTGATACTACTGCTTTATTGTGGAGCACTCCTACTAAGTGCTTGTTAAATGTGTCACTCTAGAGCAATTGTGGGAGCATGAAAACTCAAACCGGATAAGTTAGTTTAGAATTTAGATTAGATAGACTTGCAAATTTTAATTTTTTTCGGTAACTTCTAAGGATTTACGATATATTATGACTATAATAGAAATAGTCAATTTCTGGATGCTAAAACCATTAGTAACGTTACGGAAACAAGTCCGATAAGGATCCGGATTCCAAAAAAGTACTGGATTCTCCAAACCTACGTTCTAAACATCTGGTCTAAGAAACTAGGAGACCGTTAGGGGAACGGTCATCTACTTGTTCTCCACCGGGAACTGTTGACCGCACGTCAAGTATTTAAATCCACCACCACTCTTCTTTTTCTCCCTCTCTGCTTGCTGAACTTGATCAACGTATAGTTGAAAGAAAGAGTGTTGAATTAGTGACGGAGATAGGAAGAGACGGAAGGAATAGTACCGGATTAGGTTTGCAAGTTGTCGATGATTCATGGCAGCAACTACCAATCCGGCTACATAAAGGTCTGGAGTTATAGCTTGGATGGTTTGTCCGGTTATTCCTTCCGATTTGGATCACCGAGCATAGTTAGAGGAGGACCTCATGTGTATCAGGTGTATCGGGTTGTTAGATAGGCCGTGGAGTATGAAGAACAAGGAAATGAATCAAGAACTCATTTACGGAGTTCCGAATCAATACAAGTTGATAGTAAAAGGTCAATCCGTAGCTTGGACGAAAGACATCTAGGCGGATGTCTATTCGTTTAAGAAGAATGGGTTGGGACTAGCCGGAAGAGCGGATAAGTACGTGACTGGAAAGTTCTGGAATCAAGCCCACTCAAAGGAGGGATTTGCCATTAGCGATTGTAAAAACGAGAGGTATAGACGGGTATTGAATTTCCTTATTCCAATTTAGTATCCAGAAAAGCCTACCCGCATTACGGTCACGGTGGCAAACACCATTTTTGGGGCTTTCAAGGACCGAGTAGTCCATTGGGGAAGAGTGATTTAAAGAGTCGTGGGCAAGCTGGCACAACACGTAGGCCGAGCAAAACACAGTCCTATCACGCCGTATCTGTTCCACCTCTACTACCACAAGGAGGTCTTGAGTGCAAGGAAGACGATTGATTACAATACCAGAGTCGAGATCCTGAAGTACGACCTTACGGAAGAGTTGGAGAGGGAGGAAAATGAATCTGAAGAAGAATAGCCAAAAGAGAAAGAAGAAGAAGTGGACCAAAAACAAAGGAAGTCCACAGATCCGGTGGCAAAAGGAAAGGCGCCAATACCGGAATGGGAGGAATCAATACCTGATCCAGTACCTCTCCAAGAACTCAAATTCTTTGAAGTCGAAATCCAGTGGATGCACCAGGCCAAATGGATATATGGCGACTTGGAGGATCACATGCTTCTTATTGCAAACGAACTCAAGGTAGAGTCGAATCAAATTGTGGAGGAGATTCGGAAACGTCCAAATCTGGAGGAGTTCCGACTAAAGTAGAAACAAATCCGGAAGCTGGAGGAGGAAAGGGACAACTTCAAGTCTCAACTCGAGTGGATGGAAGGGGAGCTGAACGTGGTAAAACGGAAGGAGACGGAGGCTCTCCGGCCCCTCCACGACCTCAAAAAACTCATCATGGTTCCGAAACATACGGTGATCTAAATTGAGTTCTATATTGCTTGATTAGCAAAGCAAGGGCATATGACTAGATCCAGGATGGTGAAGATCTTGATCAATTTTGAAGCCCGGATGAGAATTGTGTTGAAGGACATGTAGAAGTTGCTGAGGTACTTGGATCTGGAACGGGCCATCAATTTAGAAGAGTTTCCAGAAGTCCCAACGAGCATATTCTGGAATACTCCAATTCGATAGACTTCGATCCGGTAGGCTTCAAGTGGTCGAATGCAGCCACAATCGGAGGGATTGAAGTCTATCCTCACCTCCTTTATAGGACCCTTCAATAGCCAAGCACGGATTCCATTAGAACCAGCAGGACCTGAGCCGAAAAAAGGGGTGAGTAAGAAGTTTATTCCGGTAGAACAAGCCCTTTTCGCCCAATTTTCCCACTACCTGGAAATATCACGATCGAAAAGTTTAGGATATCCAAATTGATGGTTTGTGGCAATCTCGACGCACAGATTGGAGTGATGACGAATCCGGCTCGATTTCACCTGGAAGACTTCTCTCATATGTAGTAGTTGACTCCCAAATGGGATTGTGTTGAGATTGCCCTGACTGAATTGCCGCAAGCCAAAGACCTAGAGATTCAAGAGATTGAGGAGTCGAAAGAAGAAGTGCTGAAGTCCAGATTTGAGGAAAAGACGGAATCAGAAGACTTATCTCCCAAGGTTTCACAAAAGTCCTGAATTCAGTCACGAGCGAATAATACGCTAGTGAAGGTTTCGGTGAAGACTCCGGGTAGTCAAAGTGGAAGCAGCTTGAAGAAGGCATGATGGGATAGATAGAGTGTAGGTAGTTAGGTAGGATTTTTTTATCCGAAACAAGGATTCCTAGCATGGATTCGGGTTCCGGATCATGTTAAGAGATTCCGATCTTGTAGGGGCAATTGGGCTATGAATGTTTCAGATATCCTGGATTGTTCACTAGTTTGTTGCCTTGATTTTTGGAATGCCTTTTTGGCTTTTAGACGTTGACTTCAAGGTTGGCAGGATGGTCTAACGTCCGGGACATCCGGACGTGAACGTTGTGTCCGCAGCATCCGCTGACATTCGTGGACGCCGTCCGCCCCACCCGCCCTGTCCGTCCGCCCGTCCACCCTACCCGTCCACCTTCCGACGGCGGGAGGGACGCTGCGTTCGTTGGCGTCCGTGCGGACGGATGTCCAAGTTACGGATGCCTTTTTCGGGCGGACGTATAGATTCATCAACCCTAGTTGACTTTGGTTTTGGTTTTGGTTTTTAAAGGCGGGCAAGTTTGTTGCCCTCTCATTCCATCCTAGTAGTGATTTTGTTGTATTTCATTCCCTTCTTTAAATTGAGTCACTTCGTGAACCTTCTAGCTCCAATGGTGTATCCGGATTGTGTTGGTTTGTTGTTTAAATGTAGAGATGTGAGAAGGATGGGTGAGGAGAAATCCGGATTTCGGATAACTTGGTTGGACTGAGAAAGTACTATTGTAATGATGTTAGATACGAGATGAGGGAGCTGCGCATGGTGCCTTTGAACTACTAGAACGGTAATCCGATTTCTAATGAAGAGTGGTGTGAGTGCAGATCCGAAATTGGAAACAATTCTGTACAGAGATTAGTGACCGTCAAAGGAAACTCCCACTCACCGGAAGGTCTACCAACTTTAGAGTCCGTCTTACACCTAGAAAGATTACCCCCTTGTCAAGTTTGGGCGTCTGAGATTTGTCATTGTAGTAAGGAAGAGTAAGCGTAGTCTTGAGTGACCTACATTCCGAATCTACCACCTAGAATGTTGTAAGGATCCAAATCTACCTTCTACAATACAATACCATGAGTAATTAGGTGTTTGTTGTTTGTGTAGTGAATAGACAAGAGTGGTGAAGTCCCTACTCCTCGAAAGATCAATAGCGGACCCTCTGATGGTGAAACAAAGGAATTGAAAACCAATTTGTTAAAGGTTGAAATTGGAAAACTGGGTGATATAGTATCCGGATTGGAATCTGGATAGGAGTGATTCTGAAAAAGACAATGGAAGAGAGTAGTTGGGAAAAGAAGAAACGATCATTTGGATACTAGAGATTCTGGAAAGGCATCTAGAATTCCTTGGGACAATAACTCGTGTCATCTTAACATGTTTTCGTGTGTGAAAATACTTACGTCTTGACTGCGCGAGCTAATGAGGACGGGTCTTCTACCACTAATTCCAATTCTCAACTATCAAAAACCGATTTCTTGCAATTTGTGATTGGACAAGAATAAAAACTTATAAATTCATTTTTCAAACATCAAGATCTATTTCTACTACAATTCATCAAATTTTAAAATTTCCAGGGAAGATTTAAAATACCTATGTTTCTTAAGAAAAACTAAAGAAACTTATTAATGTGAACTGCAAAATATATCCAAATGAAATTGATTTAATCATTTGTAGAAACTGTATTTTTTAGTAGTGGAATTAGTTGTTTCCTAGTCATTTTTAATTCATACATTACTTGTTTGCTACTCGTTTTTTAGTAACTTAGGTGGGTGGGAGGTATATTATTCTAAAAGGCTTTTCCTATCAAGTTTACAAGAGGGTTCTAAAAGTGAGCATTACTTTTTTTAGCAAACCAAATAATAACTACTGACACTAGGATTTAGGGTGTAGGATCTAGGGACCACAGATTAAAGGCTTATGGCTCAAGCTATACGATCTAGGATATGAGGTCTATTGTGTCCTAATGTGGGCTATGTCGTGTGAGTCCGTATCGCTAATAATAGTTGTTGTAAACTATAAATATCTGAATACATAAATATGCCCCCCCCCCCCCCCCCCTAAATGTACACTACAATAAGGCATCATGAATGAACAATCATTCAATATTAAGCTTCCTAACACTACTAGAAAATTCATGACCAAAACATCAGAATTTTAACTCAAATCTGTTGAATGATTCAGTCATTTTAGAAGTGTTGTTTTGGACAAAATCAAACTAAAATTTGTGGATTTTTTCTATTGTTTTGGACAAATCCAAAAAATTATATTTAATTTAATTTTTAATTTTTTTTTACGGTGCTCATTTAAAATAATTTTTTTTCTACTCGGGCAGCCACCTACGTCGCCCGCCATGTAGGTGGATGCCTCTAAGGGGATTCGAATCTTGAACCTCATGTTTGGAGGTCCAAGGTTCCAAGCACTAAACCACCTATATATTTAAGTGACCACACAAAAACTAGAATTTTAGATATTTAGTTTTTTCATTGTTTTTTCATGTGTTTTGTATTCTCAGCGGACTTTAGAGGTCATTTAGTCATAGTTGAACACATTTTTAAAAAAAACTTGGATCTAGGAAAAGTTGTAAATTCAAACTAAATTTCACCTCCAAAAATCTTTTTGTGATTTTTAGTTTTAAATAAAAAGTTATGGACAAAAATCAAAGACGATGTTTGAAAATGTCAAAATAAATGTTCCTAACTACCTTTCTTTGATTTTTGTCTATAACTTTTGATTGGAGGATTGAAATCACAAATGGATTTTTGGAAGTCAAAGGTAGATTGAATTTAAAACTTTTCTCAGTTCTCAGTTTTTTGAAATGTTTTATTCTACTATGCGAGAATGGACTCCAAAGTCTTCTGAATTGGAAAAAGATTGAATTTTACATGAATACTTTTTTTAAATCATTATACTTAGATTCTCAAATATTCCAAAAACATTACAAAAATTACAAAAAGATTTCAAGAAGATTTCAAATTCAACAAAAACTTGTTGATTTGGTCATTGCACTATTCAAATCAACAGGAAGAATTTGCCATTTTTTTATTTTCACAAAAAGTTACAAAATGATCATCCTATTGTCCCAAATAACATAAATCAATTGAATTTCTACTGTTTTGGTTGTGCATTTCTAGTAGTGTAAACACTCAAAGATAGTTTCTACTTACTGTCAATTCCATTAGTCTTATAAAATCATTCATATGAATCAAGGAATAATACTAGTGATGATTGGTATAACAACCAAGTGAACCATCATTACACTTTGTACTCCACCTCCTTTCAATTTATAAATTACAACACATGCAAGACTTGAAGAAAATGAAGCAAAGGGGCGGTTTAAGGGTTGTAACCACCCTCAAGGCACCCCAAAATGACTCCATTTGCACCTCAAACAGTCCGAAAACACTAATTTAGCCTCCAATGGTCACTACATGGCTATTTTGGCTATATTGAATCTACAATCACCTCCTAGCATGCATCGTGTGCAAACCCAAGGGCTTTGGAGTAGGCGCAAGAAGTTCACTGTTGTGCCCTAGAAGGTAGACTTGAGTCGGATTTGCATGTGGGCAATGTCCTCATTCACTCGTACACAAAGATTGACAATATTGATGATGCCCAACAAATTTTTGAGAGAATGAAGAAGCATGATGTAATTACATGGTCCATATGTTGAAAATTGTTGTAGTGCGGAAGCACACCAAATCTTTCTTCAAATGAAGAGGGGAAGGCTTCCAACAAGATGCCATCACTTATACAAAGATACTAAATGTGTTTGCAGATGCTAATACTTTGAAGTGGGTGAAAGAGGTTCACTGTGTACTTGCGGAAGCGGTACTTGTCTTTGATTTACACGTGGACAATGCACTTGTTTGGACATATGTCAAGATTGGCAGCGTTTTTTGTGCCCGACTGGCTTTCGATAGAATAAAAAAACAAGATCTAATCACATAGAATGTGATAATTGGAGCATATGCAAAAGGTGGTAGTGGTGGTGTAGAAGCACATCAACTTCTTGTAGAGGATACTTTTCACCAACAAAAGAAAGAGATCTACAATGAGTTGAATAGATTGAATAAGAAAATCAGGGTTGTTGATTACATTCTTGATATTTGACTAGTGATGCATAATTAATATGGATGAGAAGAAGAAAGAAGTTGCACTTTGCTTGCACAATGAGAAGTTGGCCATTAGCAATTTGTGTTTACAAGAATCTTTGTGTGTATTTAGATTGTTAAACCGCAACCAAGTTCATTTATAAGGTGACTCAATGAGAGATTATGGCAAGAGATGCTAGTCACTTTCACCACTTTAGAGATGGCGTGTAATGAGAGATTGTGGCAAGGGATGCTAGTTGCTTTCACCACTTTAGAGATGGTGTGTGTTCTTGTAGTGATTACTAGTGAACAAATGAGCAATCCTAAGGAATTGTACACTATCAATTGTTGTAGGTGCAATATTCCAAATGTTGAGATTGAATCGATGGTATCAACCAACCCTTTCTTTTTACTTTTTGAGAAAGTGCTGGAATGGCGACCAATTAAAATTTGGTAAGGCATTGTATTTCTACATTCATCCATCTTTTGAATCAAAAAACACTTTTCAATCATATTCATACACTTTTTCATCCAAATTTGGAAATTTCATCCACATTTTTAGTAGAAATGGAATTTTTTTGGTGATAAAAGACTACTTTTATTTGGCCAAAAGTAGAAATTTATTTTGAAATGGTACAATTTGGCCCCATGGTGCCAAAAAAAAGGGTTGGTATCAACTACATGTTTTTTGCCATATCTTGTTGTATAAAGCTCTTGGTTTGACTCGTGATGATTATTACACATACTTGGAATGTGAAATTTTTCATTGTAAATAGTTATCTATAGGAAAGATTCATCTTTAACCTCTTAGATTTGAAGACCTATTTTTAAAAAATATGTATTAATAGGGGCTCTTATATGAAGCCATTTTTTTGGTAAATGTGGTTGAAATATGTATGTTTGACCTTTTAGAATAGAAACCAATTTGTACTTGCAAATCATGTTGGTTCATCTATTTCATTGATTGAAACATCATAGTTTACATTGAGACCATATTTTCAAAAATAGGGATTGAATCTTTTAACATAGCAAATTATCAAACATAACTATCTAACTAAACCGTCAATAGACCATATGTTTATGAGCCATCTCCTTCACATTTCAAGCTATTGAGGCAATCAAATATTTCTTGAGATTTTTCATGATTGTTTTGGATAGTCCCAAAACAACTATAACTTTTTCATTTTTTTTTAGTGATTGGAATTTTGAGAATTTTAAGGCATGTAGTATACCGTTGGAAAGGTATTTTCAAGAACATTCCGAAAATGTATTATATGTCACAAAATTTTCAAAATTCCAATCACTAAACAAAAAAGAAAAATTTGTAGTCATTTGGAGATTGTACCAAATGGAGGTCAAAAGAATTGTAACTAATTTCCACCACCGTGTTTTTTTAAAACTTTTTTTTAGTGCTATCATCATTGATTCTAATGGAAAAAAAAACATGCATTAGAGGATTTTCTGGGGTCCTAGAAGGCTATTTCAAGCACCTGGCCCCGCAATTCCCCCTACAGCAAAGTGAACGCCATGTTGTTTAAAAAAAATATTTGAAAAAAATATTTATTTCTTAAAATGAAAAACAAAATTGAAGTTTTTTTGGAAGTCAATGGGGCAATCGTATTACCACGTTAGGCAACAAGTTTTGGTCAGTTCCCAAGGTTCGAGAACGACTAAGAACTTGCAACCCTCCCGAACTCTAGAAAATCCTCTAATGCATTGTGCTAAAAAAAATCTTCACTTATTTGGAAAAATAAGTTCATAAGCATTCAAATGACTCAACAAAAGAGGTAGTGTTGTAAACGTACAACTTGAAACAAAACTTCTGAAGGATTAGTTGCAACAAAGGTCATATGATTTTTTTTTTAATCTATTGATTCATAAGAAATTACAACATATATAAATGCCTTGTCATTAATATTAATCAAATGTAAATACATATCATATGTAAGTATGCTTGGAGAGAGGACTTAGGAGAAGAAATCATCAAAAAAAATTTGTGTCATTAGAATATGCCTTATCGTCTTCCAAAACACACCCACAATCAAGAAAGTAATAAGGCAATAGAAGCAAGAACTAAAGCTTATCCATGTAGTACAAAAAATGACACAAGAGATTTGCAAGATTACAAAAAACTTTGGTTTCCTTCATCAAATCTTGGTTTCATTGCGGGCCCTCAAAAGCCCCTTGATATCAAGATTTTTTCATTAAATTCTAAATTATGCTTCCCAAATAATCATTACTTCTACATTTTTGCTAACATACACTACAAATCCACTAAGTATCACTACTTCACCTTGATCTTTACAATATTCAAGGATACTCAAACCGCAAATGAATTTTGCATTCAACCACAATAAAATAAATTAGAAAGGTACATCAAAGCACCATTGTAATCATAGATTTCTTATCAACAATAGGGCATGTTTTTAGAGGCAATAACATTTTATACATGACTTTTTAACAATTATGTAAAAGGGTAGTACTATTGGATTGTCATTAGAATTGTGTAGCATTTCCTAAACCAGTAGGAAATTAAGAGAGCTACTTTAGCATCCCAAAGCTCAAGAATAGTCTCTCCCTGTAGTTTACAATGGGAACCTATGTGATTTTGCTTTGACTACTTGTGATGAGTTTTTCTTTTTTCCATCAAAAATGGGCTAACCCAAATCCTTGTGAAATATTTGTTGATTTATAGTTCTTCTACAAAAGAAATTTGTAAATCCAATAAGTAGAACTATAGTAGAAGTATCTATTTGTGATAACTTAAACATTTTAGCATACAGGATATGGCTGGAAATTCATTGTACAATTGAACTCAATGTATGCAAACATAAAGATGAGAAAGAATGAAAAAAAGAGGATTTTTTTCCCAAGAATGAATATTTTATTCAATATAAATGGGAATTTTTATTTGGACCCATTCTAGTCTCATAGACTTACCTATTCCAGTTAGCTTTGGCACTTCTCCCACAGCAAGAAGGAAAGGAAAGAGAGATGAGTGAACAAGAAGGTACAAACAAAGAATCTTTTTCAATGAACAGTGCATCCAATTATTGTCGACAGCCTATGCAGCCACCACTGAGGGTTGTCTGAAATAGGTACTTCTACCTTATGGTTCACAATGGGCTTCCTACCTCATGCGGAATTACCAAAGCATGGGACTGTTTCTAGTTTCTCGACGGAGCCATGAGAGCCAACTTTCGGAGTTCCTTGTTTGGAGACGAGGGTAATGTGGCAATCGATCGAAATGGCCAGATTGCTACGACTTCCTCATTGCCACTCTGGGGAATGCCTCCACTCATCGGGCATTCCCCATTCAAATCCCAAGCAGAGGAGGGAAAGTTTGCGTCTTCACCTGATAGCCCCCGCTGCATTTGTTCTTCCCGTTGGCGATTGAGCGACTTCATTAAGATCACCAGTCTAATCCCGTAATCCTAATGTAAAGAAGTTTCAAAACAGTCTTGCCATTATCACATTGCAAATTCTGGCAACCGGATCCAGCTCCATAGCCGGCACTGACAGAGGGCTTCTGGAGCTCAAATGAGGAAACCCAGTTTTCACCCAACAGCAAGGGTTGAATGATGCTCTGACACGCCAATTCCAAGGCCGAAATCAAAGCTTGGCAACCTCTGCTGTCGTTTTTCCAGATGGTGGGGTCCAGAAGGAGTCATGTCAAACGAATGCCGCCCGAAATCGACTCGTGAACCAGTTCGAAACGATTGAATCCAGAAGTCCTTTGGATTTTTTAGTTATGCAATGCCAGGAAGGTTAGAAGGGAATTTCATCTGTGTTTGCCTTGGTTGTGTCGAAAGGCTTTTCCTGCTTTCGAGGCACCGACTCCAAGTTGCAGCATCGTCACCTTCATCGACACTAGTTGGAAGGAATTAGCAGCGATTGAGGCCACAATTTAGCTCTTCCTAGACTAGATAGGGGTTTGGATTGATTCAATTTGTTGTAAGGGAAGCGATGTCGGAGGAGGTGGTGAACGTGGATGAGTACGAGGTTCTGGCGAAGCGGCGGATGCCGAAGATGTTTTTCGACTACTTCGCCAACGGGAGCGAGGACCAAGTGTCGTTGAGGGAAAACAGGGTCGCTTTCTCTCGCATCAGGTAAACAAGTGTTACCTAATTCAATGGTCCGGTTCACGTTCATGCGATTGTTTGAGGGATCAAGTTCTCACGGAGTCCTGTTGGTTCGCGCAGGTTGAGGCCTCGGATTCTGGTCGACGTGAGAAACATTGACTTGGCGACCTCGGTATTAGGGTTCCAGATTGACATGCCCATCATGATAGCCCCAACTGCGCTTCACAAGCTGGCGCATCCTGAAGGTAATGCATTTGCACTTCGCCGTGTCTTCGTAATCACGTTTAAGTAGACGCAATTCCATGTTCGCTTCAATTTTACGGTTTAACATTGCGTGTTGAATATGTGTCTGCCAGGAGAGCTTGCAACTGCGAGAGCAGCAGCAGCAGCTAATACTCTTATGGTTTGACTCATACCCATGATCGAGTGTTGAGGCAGGATACACGATTATTCCTGCTAGATGCTGCTTAATTAAGGAGGACTGGATTGATGACCGGTATTTCACGAGGGAATTGGGTTGTGTACGCAGATTCTGTCTACCAGTTCCAGTTGCAGCATGGAGGAGGTGGCTGCGACTGCGCCAGGTGTTCGATTTTTCCAACTCTATGTGAGTGAAAGGATCCCCAATCTTTGGTTGTGACGATAAGATATTGGTTACATTTCAGGAGATTAGAATTTTTGTTAGTTGGGTAACATAGTAATCATGTGATTGCATAGGCCATGCCACATTAGTGTTTGAGGCTGTGCTGGTTTTTGATAAACAGGTTTTCAAAGACAGGAACATCACCAGGACGTTGGTGCGAAGGGCAGAGCAGGCAGGCTATCAAGCCATAGTTCTAACCGTTGATACTCCCCGACTGGGTCGCAGAGAAGCAGACATCAGAAACGGGTGAGGAATTCGATCTATGTCAAGCATGACGATGGTACTAAGGCTGAAACACTACATAGATCTTCAGCCCTCTCAATGTAGTCTTTGAAAATCCACTCCCCAGAGGTATTTCTAGAATTTGTAGGGCTTATGTTTGAAACTGCCTTAGATGAATCGCATCACCATGAACACGGATTAATGTGGTTAGGATTTCTAAGATACTTCTCGGGGCTTTTCAAGTGGTGAAAGAATGATCTACATTGTGGCATGAAGTCTTCTTCTGTATCGGCAAATCGTTCTTTTCTTACAGATCCGCTCGTTCTTTGCTTGCAGGTTCCAATTTCCTCCGCATGTGGTGTACAAAAATATGGAAAGTTTAATGAATTTAAATAGGATGGACCACGTAGGTCTCATACCACTTCAGATTTGATTTTGAACTCTAGATTGTGCTTCAGAAAACAGTAAAATTCGACTATTCTGGGAAAGTTTAGATAACATCAAGAAGAGAATCTTCTCCACAATTGTTAGGAATACTTCTTTATGCTCATAGTTATCGTGCGGAGTCTTCCCTCTGTATCCTCCTCAAATCTCAGAAACGTGGAACCGGAAAGTAAAGAGAAAAAAAGTGGTGCTAACAATGTGTGCTCGTGTGACAGACGAGTAAATCTATGTTGGCATCATGGGCAGACAGTCATTTCGACAGGTCTCTAAACTGGAAGGTACCAACCATCAACATGGACTGTTTGCAAAAACATTTATTATCTGCGAAGCTTCCTTTGGAGAGTTCTGACCACACTTGACATCAATGGTGAACTTACATGGCAGGACGTGGAGTGGTTGCGAAGCATCACTAAGCTTCCCGTGCTTGTGAAGGGCATCCTGACTGCTGAAGATGGTGAGAACAGGGTGATATCACCTCAACACCTCTCATCCGGTTCAGACTTTGCAAATTTGTTCCTTATATATGTAAGACTTCAGATGTCTTAGGACTGACCTAAGAATCTGTGTACTGGACAGCGGTGTTAGCAGTGCAATCTGGCGTTGCAGGCATCATGGTCTCCAATCATGGAGCTCGGCAGCTCGATCATGTACCGGCTACAATATCAGTTCTTGAAGAGGTTCTGTATATTCCAGTTCCGAAAGACTCCATTAAGTTTGACACCCCGTGATATAATGCAATTTCTGAACTGAAATCCGTAGCTAAAATTTCTACATCACCCAGGGGACACAGTCTCACGCTGAATTATACTTCTTCAATTGTGTGGCCGTGGCAAGCAGGTCGCGAAGGCAGTAGGAGGGCGACTCCCTGTCTTCCTTGATGGAGGAGTCCGTCGTGGTACAGACGTTTTCAAAGCACTGGCACTTGGCGCATCTGGCGTTTTTGTAAGCTTTTTCACATCCTTTACTAGTTATGGTCACCTGCTCTAGAAAGCCTTGTCATGTTAAACCCTCTTAATTGAAGTGCCATTTGAATCAGTTTCTAACTTAAACCCTACCAACTGTAACGTGTCTATGTTTTCTAGAACACCTCTACGGGATTGGTTCTACCAGCAAACCATACCAGCAGTGGAACTCTCAGATCGAGCTTACTGAAAACTACGTGCCCCCTTTCTTTCTTGCGCAGGTTGGAAGACCCATTCCATTTTCCCTCGCTGTGGATGGTGAAGCTGGTGTCACTAAGGCGCTGCAGATGTTGCGCAATGAGTTGGAGCTCACAATGGCACTAATGGGCGTCTGCTCCGTGAAAGAAATACGTCGTCAGCATGTGCAAACAGAACAAGATGTAATGAAGCCCCTCCTGTCCAAGCTTTGATTGCTAGGAACCAAACTGAAGCTATCCTCACAAACTCAACGTCATGCACATTGTAAGCAGAATTATCAAACTCTTTGACTACCTTTATCTATAGAAACTCCATCAAACAAGACGAATTGTAGAGTGATTTCATATTTGCTAAGTAGAAAAGGTACATGACGACATAAAAGCTTTCCGTCAATGTGATGACCTGCAGAATAGAATTGCTCATAAAACATTCTTGAAATCAGTTTGTCGCACCATGGGCCAATCTGCTAATAAAAGAGAGAATCAGCTTATTGAAGATTCAGAGATCTTCTAGCAATTACTTTCTTTAACGCTATTCCACTAATATGTTGAGCTCAACATTTAAAAGCAAGCTTCATATCACCGTTCAAAGGTTCTAGGATTGGGATGCATGCCTCAAGATTCTGAGGTTGCAGAGTTTTGGGATCGCATGACAGTCGACATTCCTACACAAGTTAATTCAATTAGTGGGAGAGATTGAATGATGCGACTCCCCAGCATAAATTGAACGATTTAGGGATGAATGTGATCAAAATTATGAAGATCTAGATGTGAAGATCTAGATGAATTTTAAAGATATGCAAAAGAAATTGGATGAAAGTACACTAATTGGGAACCCCAAATTTTTGTGAACTTCCACAACAGTGGGTGTCATGGTGGAGAATTTGAAGTAGAAGATTGCACTTGGTAATCCCACGTAGCATGTCAAGAGAGAAAACAAAGAAAGGAACTTTAACGCCACTTTATAGCATGAGAAAACCAAGGAGAGAACAACGGAGCTCCAAGGAAAGTGCAACCAAATTCTGAAGATTCTCAAAATGCAGGCCCCCCCCTTGCTTTTCTCAAAAAGCTAAAACTTTTCTATTCATGATGACTTGGGTGGCTACCGTCAACTGTAGGAAAAAACAGAATTTGAAAACCTGCTCCCATATGGAACTCTGACGCTTCCTAACAGTGCTCCTCACAAATTCGCATAATTCCCAAATTAGAGCGAGTTAGTGTTAACTACAGAGCACACTACCGTAATCGAATTAAACAGAGCAGAAAGCTATGACGTGAAGGAGCCGCAACAGTTTCCTCAACTCTCCGACCACTTGTTCAAAGGAAGGATGGAGAATTCGCAAGGAAATCGATACCTGAGACGAATTTAGGGTCTCTGCAACCGGCTCTTGTACTGCACCCCGCAGCGAGAGCATATGATGCGGCTCCATTGCACCCAACAGAGGGGAACGAAGCAACACCGGAACACTCTCTGCAATCGAACGTCGCTCACGGTGCCGGCACACCTGCTGCACATGCCATTGATGAAGCGGATGCCCACCACCTGCCGCTGCGCGTCGCACAGGCAGCAGCAAAACATGGCGCCGAAAGAATTCAAACCTCTAACCTCCCGCGCACTCGCTCCACCTCGCTCGCTGCAATTCGCCCACCCGAAATCACAATCTCCTCTTCAAAATCATCTCAAACGATCATAAGCTCGCACCCTTGCAGAAGATCAGTTCTAACACTTTTGGAAAATCTGAAGTCGCAAATTGTCACGCGACTCGTTTCATCAACGTGTACTGCACAGGAAGCAGCGCCGAAGAATTCAAACCCCGGCGCACTCACACCACCTCTCTAGCGTCAAAATCCGCTCACCCGAAATCACATGCACAATCTCCCCTCCAAAATCATCTCAAACGATCATGAACTCGTACCCTGACTTGAAAAGTCGCGAAAGATCAGCTCGAACACTTTTGGGAGAATCTGAATCGCGAATCGTCACGCAACTCGTGCTCTCCAAATCCGTTCACATTAAGTCCGACGTGCAGACATGCGTGCTCCCGGCTCTCGCTGTAAATGCTCCCGTCCCAGATAAAGCCATTAGCCTTTTCGATAATCCCGGAAACCAATCCTGCCCTTAAAATTGACCGCTCTTTACCTGAATACGTGCAAAAACTAACCCTCGAGGACGTAAAGCACACAGCACATGAAAAATGCGGAGGAGGCAAGCTTGAAGCAGCAAACCGCGCGTGATTCTGTTCTGAAAATGGAAGATGCTTGCTGTCAAGGATGCAAATTAAAGCAGATTCCAGAATCACAGAAGGTGAGCAATTTGTGCTTGTAATCCTAATTTGGGTCTTCGCGGATGGAAGACGATTTCGCCATAGCGATAGAGGTCGTGGAATTTGCAATGAAAGGATTGCGCAAATGGTGCCCGTCAATTGTGTGCAAATGGAAGAATTCGGCATCGGAGGACGGACTGTTTGTGTCATGGACGGCAACGGAAACGATGGTCGGTCCTTGGACCGTGGATCGCTCTTTCGTAACAAGTGTCGTGTACATGTTGGGTTTGCTGACGTGGCGAGTGACTTGTCGACTAGAAGATATTCCGACATTGCTACGTGCAAATGGGGGCTTGGATTTTGAACATCTTTGGAATTTTGGGAATCATTTTTTGTAACAAGTGTGGGCTTTCTTGAAAGGATGCCACATCACCTTGGTTTTTCAACTCTCCGTCATCATTCTAAGAGTGCCATCATTCTATGAGTACCATACTCTTCATCAACTATTTTCTAGAGAACACTCTAAGGTAGCGTGCTCTTAAAGTGACCTTTTAACCCCTAAATGTCCGAGGCATCAAAATCTCGTGTTTGTAAAACTTTTAAGTTAAATAAAACCTAACCAAGTTGCTATTTGTAGTAATTTATATTTTTGAAAGATTCTTCTTGAAGTCTAGTTTTAGCATCAAAAATCCGATCTTGAAAATAAATGATAGTGATTTTCCTATTCAAGGTTTTGTGCAAAGGTACCCATTGCAATCTTGACTTTCCGTAGTGTTGAGAGCTCTTGTAAATGAGCCTCAAATACACTAGGATTTGAAGAAAAAATCACATTCAAAATTCATTTAAAAAAATTGTAGAGTAGATTTTGAGAAGCCATAAATTGATTGGAATTATTCATGTTAGGCCCTTAAACTTCATTGTTTTTGGTCACCAATTTTTTAGGTTTGACTTGTGAAAAGTGAATTGAAAATTTTTCATAGTTTTAACACCCTCATCGTCAAACGTTATAATCTTCCAACTTATAAGTGATATTGTTGTGTTTTTTCTTCCTATGTGATCTCTAACATGTCTAGTTTGAATTTGTACTGTTACAATTCAAAAAAAGTTGATACAACTTATCAAAATGTTGACTTTTTGTTCAATTTAGAGCAAATTTCTAGAGGCTCAAAACAAGCCTTGGGCATTTAGGGGTTAAGAGCTGATTACATTTGGAGAAAGCTAAACTACTTGAAACAATTTTCAATGAATTTTTGTGAAATGAAAAATGGAATTGGCATCTAAATCATGTCATTTCATATTTTTTGGACCTATGTTGAAATAATTATGAATTTTTGAAGTTAAAATGCAATGGTACTAAAGCAACCACCTCCTAAAATGTACAAGATTGGGGTACATTGAAGAAAGCAAAATGTACCTTGTTGAAGATGAACAAGGGCACTTGTAGAGCGCCCTACCTTACAAAAGAGGTTTTCAAAGCCAACTCAATGACCCAATCAATAAAAAAATGATTTCTTAGAATCAACTCAAGTTTTTAAAAGTATCCAATGGAAATTGAAGAGTTTTTTTAGGCAACCAATGAAAATTGAAGTAGTTTGTATTTCAAAGGTATATTGATTGAAGGTATAAATAGTTTAGTGTCACTAATTAGTGTTCTTGAGACCTCTATTTTGTAGTTCATTCATGGAATCTCTAAGAAATTTCAAACAAGTTATATTTACTCCCATTGTCATATGGAAAGATCTTTATGTGATATTTTAAGCTTAGTGTCATACTTGCAAGCAATGAAACTAAAGCTACTACATCTAAAATCATTCAAATAAGAGTATGAGCATGGTTATTATTATTACTTGCTAAATGGTAATTGTTTATGAATCGACCAATTAGAAATTTGGACATGTTCCCACAAAGTTAATTTTGAATTAATTTTCTTGAAATCTTGACACAAGGTGAAGACATATACCTCCTTCATAGAGATCCAAAAAAATTTGATCAAGGTATTTGAATCAAAATTATGCTCCATGACTTCTCAAGCATATTAAGCAACTTCAAGCAATTTGTATTACCTCCCCTCTCTTACTTTTGAAATTTGGCTTGTAAGTATGAAACTTACACAACACAATATGCAATCGTCAAAAATATCTACATTTGGCTAAAAAAATCTCTTTTTGAGAAAAGTCAAAGTTTATTTACCCCATCAAAATGGGACATAGAATTTTTTTTTCTTGGTAAACTTGAAACATTGTAATCTTACAATGTAAGTAGCCAAAGTTCCTGAAATTTTTTCTACAATATTTTTGTATTAGTCTAGTGTAATTTCATATAGGCAAAATCCAAAATATATATTTCACTTCTTGTATTTTTTTAAATGAACTAGAAAGTGGCAATTTTTAACAATTTATACTCAAAAACACCTTGATTCTTTCAATATAAAATTGTCCAAATTCAAAGCAGGACTTGTTGGGAGCCAATAGACAAGTATAAAAATTATCAAAACTATATTTTGGAGTGTGTGAAAACCTAGATCAACACTTTGATGAATGCTTTAATGATGCTTCACTTCTTAAGGAGCATTGAGATTTAGTTACAAATCAACATGTCTCATTGTGAAAAAAAACAGTTGGTTTGATCGAACACAAATAGATTACTCATTTATTTCATGATAAAAATATGTTCTTTGTAAACTAATGGGAATAATAGAGGTAGATAACAAAAATGAATGCAAAAGTAGGTATGATCACTAGAAGAAAAACATGCCTAGCACAACCGTCTATTATGCAACTAGTGTCCTATGCAACTATTATGCAATTAGTTTCCTCTCTATTAGCACCAAATCTAATGTCATTGTTTTATGTTGTTGTTTTACAACATTCATACATTGTTTAGTTGCAAAATAGTCATTCTATAGTTGCAAAAAATGACGAAGAAACAACTAGTGTCCTATGCAACTATCATGCAATTAGTTTCCTCTCTATTAGCACCAAATCTAATGTCATTGTTTTATGTTGTTGTTTTACAACATTCATACATTGTTTAGTTGCAAAATAGTCATTCTATAGTTGCAAAAAACAACGAGGAAACAACTAGTGTCCTATGCAACTCTCATGCAATTGTAAAATGACAAGTTGTTTCTTAGTTGCAGACTAGTTGTTCATTCCCATTTGTCTTATATCAATTGTCCTATATAAATTGTAAAGGATCCCATTAGATTGAACATATAAGACTCGTAAGTTGCTATGGACATATACAATGGATTTTTTTGATAGAATTCTAAGATATCTACAATTTGATGGTATCTTTAATTTGTAGGTTTGTACAATTTGGTAGAAATTTAAAAAATAATTAAAATTTAAAAAAAATTGAAATCTAGGAATTAGGTAGATCTGAAATTTTGAAATCTAGGAAGAAAATAGATCTGAGATTCTAAAATCTAGAAAAAGGTAGTTCTGAAATTCTAAAATTCTAAATCTAGAAAGGAAGTAGATATGAAATTTTGAAATCAACAAATTATTGAGTTTAATATCTTAAAATCTACAAATCTTCAAGATGCACACAAAGATGAAGTTCTGTGCATGGTGTCGGATGACCAAAAAACCACAACTAGTTTGCAACAAATGCAACTTGTTTACTACAACTACGGGCTCTACATTGTCACCTAGTTGCAAATGTCCTATGCAACTACAAAACAAGTTGCACACTGTAGTTGCAAAAACCCTCATTTGCTTCTAGTGAACCAAACCCTAATTGCTTTGTGTAGTATGAATTTGGTTGTAGATAGAATTTGGAAATTGAGATTCAAAAAACGAAATCAATGACATAGTCTTTGTTAAAAGGATAGAGCCAATAATAAGCATATTAATGGTGAAATTTTTGTTGGTATTGTTGCACTTTGATTACTATGCACTAGCCAATAATTGTGCTCATTTCATTTTTTGTGAATTTTTGGGTCAAATTTTACTAAATTTTCAAAAAATGATTATTAGGGTGGTAGATTATTGAGTTGTAAATTACATGCCCTTGTTTTTTATTTCAACAGATATACATTAACCTTTTTTAGGATATAACAACTAATGGGACATATTTGTGAGGAAATTTTTCCATTTATAAAACTTTCATTATGTAATCTCAAATTCAATTAATCACTTTGCTTCAGTCTTGAAAGGTTGATGATAGGTGAAATCACAAATGGAACTCATGTCAAGTGCACAATAATTAATAGCACACTACTATTAGTGAGGGTACTATAAATAATGTCAAGCCACTTTGAGAGTGTTGTTACTGAACATTTGAACCTAGCATGTTAGAGTATATGATTTGCCAAAATCATTTTATAATTTTGTGATGAGACAATCATTTGTAGATGTGTCCTACACTAGTATATCCATGTGTGCAAGAGTTATAATTGTTCATGATATTTTCAAGGACTATACAAGTCTAAGACATAGACACCTTTTGCACATCCACTAGAAGTAAATGGGGGGTTTTGCAACTACAATGTGCAACTTGTTTTGTAGTTGCATAGGACATTTGCAACTAGGTGACAATGTAGAGCCCGTAGTTGTAGTAAACAAGTTGCATTTGTTGCAAACTAGTTGTAGTTTTTTGGTCATCCGACACCATGCAAAGAACTTAATCTTTGTGTGCATCTTGTAGATTTGTAGATTTTAAGATATTAAACTCAATAATTTGTTGATTTCAAAATTTCATATCTACTTCCTTTCTAGATTTTAGAATTTTAGAATTTCAGAACTACCTTTTTCTAGATTTTAGAATTTCGAATCTACCTTTTTCTAGATTTTAGCATCTTAGATCTACTTTCTTCCTAGATTTCAAAATTTCTTGAATTTGAATTACTTTTTAAATTTCTACCAAATTGTACAAACCTACAAATTAAAGATACCATCAAATTGTAGATATTCTAGAATTCTATCAAAAAAATTCATTGTATATGTCTATAGCAACTTATGAGTCTTATATGTTCAATCTAATGGTATACCTTTACAATTTATATAGGACAATTGATATAAGACAAATGGAAATGAACAACTAGTGTGCAACTAAGAAACAACTTGTCATTTTACAATTGCATGAGAGTTGCATAGGACACTAGTTGTTTCCTCGTTGTTTCTTGCAACTATAGAATGACTATTTTGCAACTAAACAATGTATGAATGTTGTAAAACAACAACATAGAACAATGACATTAGATTTGGTGCTAATAGAGAGGAAACTAATTGCATGATAGTTGCATAGGACACTAATTGCACAATAGTCGGTTGTGCCAAGTATGTTTTATTTTAGTGGTTGGAGTGGAAATGTGAGTCTGAATGATCAATAAATTAATATTGTTCTTTACCTATTATAGAGCATTATGGTTATTCCATTGTTGTTGTTATGGAAAAAAATATAACATTCTATAATTCAAATATTCCTTTATGAGACCTTTTGTGACTCTTTTCTTCAAACTACAATATTATTGCAATGACTTGGAATTTTTCAGTAATGCAACAATCCTTTGACTCAGTTTGCTTCTCTCCTTACATTCTCCATTTGAATTCTTATCAATACTCATCAATTTTTGTAAGCATCCAAAATCATAATTCAATGCCATTCAAAACCACAATAGTAAAAAAAGTGTTCTCTAAACATAAGGGAATACATTCAGTTTCATAATACACTTGGATGATGAAAGATTTCATACTTGAGACGCTCTCAAAATCATAAGTGATCCCAATTTCAAAATTTCACAACAAATTTTGCAAGTGTCCAAAAAACATGAATCAATATGGATTAAATGCAACTTTCATTTATCTTTCACAAAGAGTTTACAAAAAAATGCTATCACAAAAGTTAAATTAGACCTTTAAAAGTAAAATCTTTTAGTAAATAAATTAGTTTCATTTGCACCCAAACATTTAAGGTGGGCACTCCCAAATGCACCACTAAACCCAAAACTTATTGCCACCATCACTATATGTATACGTCTTTGAAATCAATATGTAGAAGAAGAATCAATTATTAGAACTTCTACCAAATTAAATTTCAACCCTTCATAACTTTTCCATAGGGTATCCAAATGTGACGTTCTTTGGTACATCGAAACCTCCTTTCACTTGCCAACAAGAAAATATTAAAATTTGACTAGTATAAGGTCTACTTCATACTATGGCCGTTAAGTCAAGAGACTGTGGGATTGAGTGGCCAAGCTTTGTTAAGAATCTCAAAGAATAAGCAATAGATAGTCATCTTCAATAGCCTCACGACCATAGTTTGGATCTCCAAGTTTGGCCAACCCAAACTTCTTTTGAGAGTCTATCACACTATGGGCACTTTTCTTACTGCATAGGAAATTTGGAAGGTGACGGCCTTTGGGTTGTGCCTTTTAGTTTGATGGAAGGCTTGAGAGGTTGAACTTTGGGTTTCTTGAAATATAATTCATAGAAACCTACGGCCTCTCAACCTTCAACCCTAGTGTGAAGTGACCTTAATAATAGTAACTAAGGTGGGCGTATCCAATACCAATTGCTACCCTAATACCACCCAAATGTATAGTTGTCATTGATTTTAGATTGAGAATCTATGACAATAGAACATACCTTCACAATAAATTCTCATTCTAGAATCAACAAGTGTCCTACATTTGGGTGGTATTAGGGTAGCAATTGGTATTGGATACGCCCACCTTAGTTACTATTATTAACATGGTTATAATTTATAATACAAGTACATGCCTTAACTTCACAAAAAGTGAAGTTAAGGCATGCAGCATCATTATAGATTTTCACTTTAGAATCAATGACTTCCGTACATTTGGGTGATATTAGGTCGGTGGTTGGTATAGGGTACATCTACCTTTACACATTTTTGGGGTGCCAACCTGAAAGACTGCCACACGTGTCCTGTGCACAGTCTCCTCTCCTCCTAAGTCTTACTCCACACGTACTCCACCTTGGAAGCATTTAATGCACAAATTTTTGTCATTCATCTGGACTGAGATGATGTTGCACTTCCAATATTCTAAAGCTGCTCACACAATTCTCACAAAGAGGACTCCCTCAATCAATTGATGCGAGCGTACCGTAAAATTTGTCACACTGGGCTTCCCATAGAAGGATGCTGCTGCAGCAATTATTTCATCACATCAAAGCAGCACAACAAATTGATGTCTTCGCTTGTCTCTTCTCGAGCCTTGTTAGTATAACTTAACTTAAAAGCAGCTGCCTCCCGTGACTCTGTGCGTGCGGAGTGTCAAACTGAACATCAAATGCTTGCTTCATTTTCAAATGGACTGATGAGGTAATGTAGAAGGAGAACGAGCCTCATTATGAGGAACATGTGATGATGCTGAGCCGTGGGAGTGGCGAGGGACGTTTTATTTTTCTCATGACAAGGCTCTGCTTTCACTTTAATTACCCGGGCATAACCTCAATGTTGAATGGTTGAATAATCTTGGTCCACCATGCTCAACCCAAGGTTTTAAAAATGGAAGGGCGTCATGACTCTGAAAGAGTCTCACACTGTGACTCATTTCATCCAATGAGAATCAAACATCTATATTGAAATGGGCTCCATTGATAGTGGTTGTGATGCTTGATGTATCGAAATTGAACTAAATTTTGTAAGGTATGTGTACCTATAATCATCACTAATGCTAAATTTGCATAGTTCTTATTGCATGATAAAATATCGATTTATATTGGTTCTTTTTGGCGAGTGAGAGAGGATTCCTATGCACAATAGCATGTGTTACTTGGACACCAATTGAATATGTATGTTATGAAATATCAAAGTGATAAACATTAAGGGAGCCAACCTATTTCCAACCACTAAAGCAATTACACATATTTGGAGCACAAATTTCTTGAGTGGAGAAATTTTTCCATATATAGAAATAGGGTTTAGATGGATTTCATATTTTATTAGAATTTTATTTTTCAAAATGTAATTTCTATGAATTTTTTAGTTGAAGATTCTATTTGACCTATTTTTGTCATATATATCTTCCTATTTCAAACCCTTGGTTGGTTACAAAATCAACCAAGATTGCAGCCAATCATAATGGGCCACAACTGCATTGAGAATTGTGCCCTAATTAATCTCTTGCTTTCTCCTACTGATTGGAAAGACTGTAGCCTATATAATGGGAATGGCTCCCTAATTAGAAATGGATCAGCTCCTCTAATATCCATAAATTAACATGCACTAGGATCTAGTGTTCAAACAATGTAGATATTTCTATACAAGAATCGAGGCGTCATGGATTTGGATCAATGATGATTTTGGATGAAATCACCTTAATTCTTAAGTGTCTGAGACATATGATGATATGTTTTCAAAAGCTTATGACAAGAGCTATACAAAATAGATGAAGTTTATCCAAAGATGCCAAAACAAACAATTTTTGTCTTGTTCATGAGCAATGAACTAGCTAAGTCACTCAATGCATCATGATTTTCATTCAAAGTAATGAATCATTTCTTGTAGAATGGAAAGGAAAAATTACTTGCAAAAAATGAAGATTTCGTATCTAAATTCTTCTCAAAGTATTATTTATTTAGCTTCTAAAGCTTGTGATCTTCATTCCCCCTCCCACTAGGTTCTAGCAAGTTAAAGTTGGATTATGCCTACTATGCACACATCCAACTTCATTTAATATAATTCTTGCAAATGTATGTGTATATATTTTTAATTAATTTTGAATTGTATGATGAGCATGTTAGGGCTCCTTCACACTACATTCCAAGTCCCAACTTTCTAAGTCTCTATTCAAGACCAAATCCCAAACCAAAATTCTAATTTTTTTATGTTGTAGAAGGTGAATAAAACTTTTCAAATGTAGGACTTGGGATGTCATAGTGTGAAGGTAAAATTCTCAATTTTAAGTCCCCCAATTGTCTCATGTATAATATAACATACAAATTAAGTGTTCAAAAAATAGGTCAGAATGTTAAAAATGCATTTTGGAGGCACTTACAAGCATTTTTCAATTTAAAGTGATCTTTTTAAATTATAAAATCTTAATACCATTGAGTTTAGTCTACAATTTCACTTTCTTAAGTTTTGGTATATTGAATTGGAGGGTAAAGCCTCAACTAGAGCCCAAGTTGAATCTCCTTTGTTACAATTGTTGAACCAATGACTTTTATTGTCAGACCTTACATTGCCATAAGAGCAATGACAAGATGAAAATTGACCTTTTTGACCTCCAAAACAACCTTGAGTGGAGCAATGATAGTACTTAAACCTTCAACATGGCATTCAAGCCTTGGTAATCTTGTTATAAGATGTATGTGTTGAACTAAACAATTAAAAAATGACATTTGAGGGGTGTTTTGAAGGTCTCAATGATGATTAATATTATTATTTCAATAAGCTTATTAACTTCTAAAAAACTAGATTGCATTTTTGGTTGTATAGAATTTTTAGGTAGGTCATTGTGACCAAAAATTTCCATATTTTAGGTTGAAATTTCAAGAAAAGGTGTGGACGAGGAATATCTTTCATATGCAACAAAATTTATGACATTTGGAAATAGGAGTAAAAGATTATGGTCCAATATGTTGTTTGCTTCTCAACTCAAGTACTTTGGGTAGATTTGAAAAATTCACTTTTTTCAAAAATAAAAATTTGAAATTAATTTTCTATATTTATATATGTGTCAAAAGCTTTGAATCATTCCATTTCAATCAATGAGTCAAAAATTATGAGGAATTTTAGTTTGTAGGCAGTTATGGATTTTGTACTCTAAAATAAACTTTGAAGTTGTTTATTTCACTCAATTTTCAATATTTTTTGGAAAAAATAAAATCATAGGATTTACATTGTTCATAAGAAAATTATAACCATTGAAATTGACATTTTTCAGTTCCATAATTAAATTCTGAACAATTTAGTATTTTGAATCATTCTCTATCTCTTTTTACTTACTATTTCTTTCCTATATGTTGTACAATTCCAAATGACTTGAAAATTTTCAAGCATGTAAAAAACTTCTTTAGGAAAACAAATCCAAAGAAGCACCACCATTTTGAACGTTTTTTTATAGAAAAGTGAGCTTGTAAAGTGCAGCTGCCCAGTTTTTTTGCAGGGTTAAGAAAAGTTTTTTTGTCAATTTAAATGCTAAAATCTTGCAATCCACACCGTGGAAAGTTATGAAAAATTTTCTACATCTTTTCAAATCAGTATTCTACAAGATCCTACGGTTATATGTGTCAAAAAAAATTCCAAAAATTTGGTACTTGTACTGAAAATAGCAGTTTTTGAGCAGTTTTGGAGAAGACAGAGTCATGGAACTTTAGGAGTTAAAGAAGTTGTAGCCATGAATGCGGGTTAGAAGGACCAACTGATCCTTTAACTAATAAAAACTATGTAAAATATGTTATAACTATTATTAAATACATCTTCAAGTTTTTGCATCCGGAATGATGCTCTTCTTAAATCTATTATTGTTAGGCAACTATTAAATCCTAATTCTTTTATTTTTGTATGTAGAAATACTTTCAATTTATCTTTCATGTGTTTGAACTCTGGAGTTAAGGGTGGAAAATTAGTTGTGGGCATAAAAACAATAGCTCATAGATGTTAGATTGACTATATAGTGGAAGACAAGGAAGGGGCCTTTTTTCTTCTTTTTCATAGTTTATTTTGTTTGCTATAAGTTGAAAGCCATAGCGAGTTATATATTGTAAGTTTTAGAATGAAAATTTGAGAGAATTAAATTCCATGCTGTTGTCATTCTAAAAAGTTATGACTCGCTTTATTTGAAGTTTGTATGTGAAAGTTATCTTTGATAAAATGAGAGAGGATCAATTGCCTAGAGTTTGAGGGTAAAATTTTCAAGTGCCCATTTTTGTTTGGATAGGAAATATCTAATTTGGAGATTTAATATGTCTCTATATTAAATTGTTATTTTTTCAAAAAGTTATTGAACTCTTAGTTTGGAATTAGGAAGTAAAAGTTATGAGCTTGGAAGTAAAGTAGTGTTGAGCCACCACTAACTTAGAAAGAGAAAATTTCAACAAGCTATAAAAGTTGGATAATATAAGTTATTATTTGAAATTTAGATTTTTTTTAATAGAATTTTTTTTTAACTTTGTGAAAATCTATCACACTCTTAAATTGAAGTTATAAAGTGAAAAAATGGGCTTTGAATAAAGTAGTATTGAGCTTCCATTTAATTGAGAAAAAAGAACTTCAACCGCCTATAATAGTCAAACAATAAGAGTCCTTGCATTGAAAATATAGAGGGCTTATAGAAGTTTTTATTAGCTTTTCTAAAAGCTATCAAAATCTTTATTTGAAGACTTACAACAATTGTGGCACTTACTTTAGTTCTAAGGATGAAGGAGCCCATTGTAGGCTTTTTAAGAACTCAACAAGCTCTATTGACTTTATAATTTGGAATTTTACATGATTTTTGTAGGATGAATGCTATTCATCTTGATCTACATGTTAAGCTTTATTTCATGTCATTTTGATAAAAAAAAATTGCAAAAGTTAGAAGTTAGAAGTTATTTCAATATCAAACTAGGCAACAAAAAATATATTAATCATTTTTGGATATTGTGTATATCCATATGTATTCAATAACATTTGAACCATTCAATTCCAAATGATGAGGTAAAAGTTATGAAGAGTTTCATTTTGTATGCAATGGGGGTTGAAAAACCATTTAGTTATTTTTTTCTCTCAATTTGAAAATTTTCATGTGAAAATAAAAATAAAGTACACCCAATTCTTACTACAACTTTCTATTCACCTATGGAATCAAAATTTAAAAATTCCTCCAAAAGTTATAAACATATTAGTTTTATTTGCTATTTAATACACCTTCTACTTAACAAATTTTTTTAAAATGAATATGAAAGTTTTTTTAATAAAATTTCTTATATATATATTCTCAAACCATTTTCCAATATATTGATTAGAATGCACAAGTTATAGAAGATACATGTTTTTTTCTAAAAATGTTGACAAACAAAATTTGACCTTTTTGAAGGGCTAAAAAAGCCTACATTTTGAAGTTTTGGCACATTGAGCTTGCACTCAATGGGGATATTCACTCTCAAAATTTAGGAGAATGTACTCGAACAAGTTAACTAAGGAATTTTATAGTTGAATTTCTTAAAAAATTAAATATTCATGAAGATTTTGCCTTTACTTTAAGAATGACTATTTTGAAGTAGTTTTGGTCTTTTAAATATGAAAGAATTTTAGAGGTTAAGTGTTGGGTACACTTTCAAAGGATTTTATAAGATTTTAATATAACTCATATGACTTGATATATTGTACAAGTTATATATGAGTATGATTATGGCTTGATATATTATGTGAGGTATATATGACTATGATTATGCCTTGATCTATTATACAAGGCATACATCTATCCATACATGCTTTATACAAAATAATGGACATATATATCCATAGTAAATTCATTGTATTTTATTTTTCATTTGATTATGGGATCCTTCATGTCCAAGGCCAAATTTAGTGGCAACTAAAAATTCAATGCTTTTCCAAAGTGAACCTTTTCTACCCTAACAATGGCATGTAAGAGTGCAATTGCCAAAATTTTGCTTTGGGAAGCATGATTTGCCAAGACCTCTAACATTTTTTGTCTTTAAGTTTTTGATTAAGGGATTTATTTTCTTTCTCCTATGTCTAAATTTAAGATTTTCTATACCCATTCAAAGTACTTTTGAATGTGTATCCAACAATAGAAAATTTCAAGTTTTAATTGCAAAGCAATAAAAAGTTACGATTCCATTTGGCACGGCAATTGTATTGGACTATTGTATTTGCTTTCTTCAGTGTACCAACATTGTACATTTTAGGATGTGACCACTCGTCTTAAGAATTCAAGAATTCGTAACTAATTCCATGAAAGTCCCAAAAATATGAAACGACTTGGGTTAGGTAGATGCCAATTCCATTTTTCTTCTTACACAAATTTACTGAAAATTGTGTCAAGGAGTTTAGCTTCCCCGAAAAGGCCATCAGCTCTTGAATGGTCGCTCTTGCATCTATTTACCTTAACCTTAGTTAGTTAGCCAATCCTGGAAATCAGTGCTTTCAGCTCAGGCTGGTGCAGACGGATCGAGCTTGGAAAATGAAAATCCTCATCAGTATTTCTTCTCCGAGCTTCGGCAGTCTGCACCGGAAATTAACTGCGTGCCTCTGCGCCACAGAGCTACCGTATACTAAACTAAAGAGCTGAATTGCAGAAGAGAATCTGGCCAAGATCTAGGATTCAACCTTGAGCGCCCGCCAGCCCGGGTACTGTAAGATCGATACTGTAGCCTGCATTCTTGTGTACTCACTCACTGTTTGCACATTCTTGGACTACTGTAATCATTCAACTACAAAAAAAAAAAAAAACGCATATTGCAGAGATGGATCGATCGACTGCAATAATTTGTGGTCAGTCGATCATCGGACAGTGCATCTTCAAGATCACGATGTTTGAACTAAGCCTAGCGTATTTGAAATCAGTGGAAAATGAGAAAACTTAACACGCGAGGTGTGATCGATGATTTAGTGCCGAAGATCGACTTCGGCACTAAATGAATCTCCCTTTCATTTTTCCATACTTATCATATGAAAGGGAGATTTTTTTCTTAAAAAAGTATTATAGAAACCACGGCACTGACCCACTTCACTCCCGAGTGGACAATCATTCTGGTCTGGCTGGTCAGTCAGTGAGCAGGCCAGTGAGTGTCATGTTTTGGGTGGCCGTGCAAACCACCTAAGCATCCGGCAGGCAGGCCTGTGTTTAGGCTGCTAGTTCCACGCGGCACTATCCTAGTCACGACCTCCGTCGCCTGCAGGCAGGTGCTTACGATATTCCCCTTCATTATTGACGGAGCTCGGAAACACTAAAATATATACCACTGTAGTTCTACAGGAACTGAAATTCTCTAGCTATCGATCAGTCGTGGTAATCCAAAGTCCAAACAGTTTAATATCTTAACTTAGTTTTATTTCGGCCTTGGGACCAGAGCAATGCAGAATTAAAACAACGGAGGACTTGAAGTACGGCCAGTTATGCTGCGTTGTGCAATAGTAAATATGTTGTTGTTTGTGTCTTTGTGAATAATAGAGAATGGATGCGTATACGGTAATTAGTGTGGTGGGTGGGTGGCCCCGCCCGCCCGCCCGCCCGCCCGCCCTGCTTGTCAACTCCTGGTTATTCTAAGCTTAACTGAAGAAATAGAGTTTCTTTTGTTTCAAAAAAACAAAAAAACAAAAACAAAAAACAAAAACAAACTGAAGATATAAATCCAGATTCATTGATTCTTAGCTTACATTCAACTCACCTTTTTGCCATGTCGGTGATTTGACTAAACGGTTGCTGTGTTCGAGGCAGCGTTGTGTTTAAGGCGTGCCTGCCTGAAGAAATATGCCTCGCATCCTTGTTGAGGTTTCAATCATACCGTAAGTTATTGCAGTTAAGCTTATCTCTGTAGACTGCACTCACAAAACTGATTCCTCAGTCATGTTACGGAGTAACTTACCTGGGTTGTTGAGAAGCCAACTAAGGTACACAAGCTTGTTACTACCTTCACTAGCAATCTTAATACCTCGGGCCAACTCCAAGAGCGGGCACATATTTTTGCAGAGGTTTGGCGCTTATTTTACAAATCAAACCCAAGTGGAATTATAATTTTTTGATTAAAATTGTAATTTCTATGAATTTCAAAAGTGGTCTACTGTGAAATCACAAAACTGCTCATAGACTGGAGTTATGAACATCCTATAAACAACCCATAACCGCTCTCACATGTAACCAATGTTATTGTAAGTGTTAACCATTAAAGGGTTGACATATCACCCCTTATTGGCATTGATGCATTGATTTTGTCAAAAAAATGAACGGATTTGGATGAGTTGTCGAATGGAATTAGGGACAAAAGTATGATGACAGAATTAGGCAGTGAACAAAAATGGGTTGGCTTACCTCAAGGTAGAACAAACACATTCCAATCCAAACTCCTACTCCAAACATCTAGGAAAAGTCCCATTCCAAACCGTTTGTATTGAAAAACAAAAAATACAAATGAAGGAAAAAATTGCTTATTTTGATGAGCTAGTTGTACAAAATGAGGATAAAATGTATTTGGAATGGGCAAAATCTATACCTTAATTACACATTGTCATCAATCCACTATGAGTTAGCTTCAAATCACTACAAATTAGTTCATTCAAGCAATAGAAGTATGCAATTAGTATTGAGGTCATTATGGATTAGATTGAAGCATGGGTTGGTAGAAGCCCTATATTATCTATTTTCTAATGTTGAAAGTCATGCCTATAGGCTTTCATGGAAAGCCCAAGGCATCACCCTTCTATAAAAAATATTTAATCATATTGATGTCCGAAAATTATTTTTTCAATTGTAATGTTGTTTCTTATTGTTTATCTACCACTAAATTTTATTTTCATATTTTCCAAATAGTAATATCATATTGCACTAGTCATTCTGCCTACAATGGGACATTTTATCTTACATGCATAATTTGCTATGAATTTGGAGAGCATTCATATTTTATAGCCTAATTGCAACTTAGGTATCATATATGCACTAAGACATCACCACTTGAAAATGAATGGCATTATATACACTTCCAATGTGCCAATTTTAGGTGCACATATATAACCATATTGTGCATTTTAATTTAGGATCTTGAAGAAATGGGTTCTTAACCTCTAAAGTCTTACAATGTGTTACAATATCCAAAATGAGTTTTTTCATTTTGGATAGGCTTCTACAAATGTCATTTTGGATTATGTTTTTTTAAACATTTAGATAGAGGAAGGGGTCTTTTAGCTCTCCAGTGAGACAATTTACAATGAAAACAAATTTGGATTTAAGATTTGTGTCATTTCAAAAAAATTCTTTAAGCTTTTAGAAAGCTAATTTTCTTTTGTATAATAGATCTATGTCTACAAGGAAAAATGAATTCATTTCACTCTAGCGAGTGAGGTAAAAGATATGAAATTTTTTATTTTGAAGGCAGTTGTGAAATATTTCAAAAGCAACAAGGTTGTTTCATAATTCAATTTTTACAATTTTTGAAACAAAAATTTATACATGAATTAGATGGTTTTCTCCAACATTTTCACCATTGGAATTGGCATGTTTTCATTTTTTGTCAAATTTATTAAAAATTAAAATTTTCTATTATATTATACCTCCTTAAAAATGATGATATGAAAATAAAATGAAGTTATTTTTTCTTGAATATTTTTCTATAGATTCCCAATTCAATTTTCTAATATAGTATCAAATCCTCAAATTGTAGAAGACAAATATTTTTTTCATATAAAGTTGTAAAGTCAAAACTTTACCTTTTAGAACAATTAGAAAAAGCTTGTTGAAATACTTTGAATGTTATGATCTTGGAGATTCTAAAGAATTAGCCTTTGAAAATTGGTAGAGAAGAAACCATTTAAATTAGGTACAAGATCATAATGTTAGAAATTGCAAAAGAAATTATAAATTTGATCTTTCGACCTAATTTTACACATAGTATGTTGTTTTGTGGTGGTTTCACTTGAAAACACCTATAAAACTTGGAGGGGCAACTTTGAAACAATGGACTTATAACTATAGAATTGAATGTTAAATCCTTTTACTTTGTACATTGCTATTTTGTAACTATTTACACTTGAATAATTTACATTTATTTTTCCAAGTTCATGAGCCACCGTGCAACATTATTTGAGTTTGGTGCCCCTAACTTCTATTCTACTTGGACACTGAATTGAATAAACTTATACTACTTTTCTTTGTAAATAATGAGAAAAAAGAAGTATATATCTTCTCCAAATTTCATAACTGTAAAGAAATAATGTTTTATACTCTTTCAACCCCTTCCAATCATTTGTTTTAGCGTATAGTTTTAGAACCTTTTATGACAAAATAATTAAATTTTAAGTGTTAATTCTATTTATAGCCAAAGTCAATCCTTTGTATGAAAAGAATGTGCAATTGAGGCAAAATTGACATGAAATAACTTCTAGAGGATAAGCACGCATTATCAACTAGTCTATCTAAATATCTACACACTAAATATGACGCATGGTTCATTTCTATTAAAGGAAGTCATTAGGAGAAGTCTTTAAATCATGTTACTATCTCAACCACCATTTGATTGCAACCTACATTGTATCATTTTTAGCAAGTGTGTACTCTAGTGTCAATTATTAGTACTCTAAGAGTAAACATACGTTAATCCTTAAACATCAATTGACTACCTTGTGAAAAACTTGAGGGAAATCCAAAGTAACTTTGGAAGTGGAAGCAAGTTTTTTTTGACCTCTAAAACCAACAAGTCAACCCATGTTCTTAGAAAACGAGTTTGTAGGCAAGCCAAGAAACAATAGAGGTAGTCACGCCTTCTTCATTGCACGCCTATTCTTCAATGGGGATGTGGTGGTTTAAAATTGGCTTGCCATTTACAAAATATTTTTTTTTGTGAAATCTTTTCTCCAACTATTATTCTCCTTCCAAGGTGAATAATGGGCATAAAGAAGATTTATTCATATAAGTATATTCTCTTGCACTCTTGCTTGTTGTATTTTCAGTGCCATTCTGTGCCAATACTTGAATTCTATGCCTTCATCATACATTCCTCATTACTTATGCATTTGCACCTCCATTAGGTATTCCTTATCACTGAATGTTGTTTTCCAATACTTTGCTTTCATTCTCCAAAGACATTAGAGGATTTCTAGGGAGTTGGAAGGGCCGTTTCAAGCTAGTGCATCATGAATTTTGCCCCTTGTAGTTCTAGGAACAGTTGTTTCCGAAAAAATAAAAAATAAAAATAAAAATCTTGAAATGAAGAAAAAAGTTGAAATTCTTTTTCCATTTTCTTTATTTTTATTTTTTTAGACATGGTAGTGACTATGCCACACCAACAAGCTGCTGCGGTCCTAAAGGTGGAAAAATCCTCTATTGATAAAAAAAAAAATGGATATCACACCTACTTCATGATTTCTAACTCCTAATTGGCTCCTTTTTTCTCTCCTCTTGAACTTCTCATTAATCATAGAAAATTTGTTTGTGAAGAATGTGTCACTACCAGTAATGACAAGGATTTATGTAAGTAACAATTTTCCAAAATCAAACAATTTGCATAATTCACTTGCACAATGGAAACCTTTTCTTTCTGTCATTCAAACAAGCTAAACTAGGTCAACAAAAGAACACAGTCAAAGATTATGTTGAAACCTAATCCAAGTGGTGGGGTTTGACCTTTAAGGATGAATTCTTGTTGAAAATGTGATCTAGAGTTCATTTTGTTTCAAAGAAATCAAACTAAATTAAAAGAGAAAAAAATTGCTTCATTTAATATATTTTAACTCCTAGAGTTCTTTCATGTTTAAAGGCCAAAAACGGATTCAAAATACTTGTTTCCAAAGCAAGGTCAAAATTTTCATCAAATTTTTTTTTTTAATTCAACAATTAGATCCTTTGGCTAACTTAATCAAGTACATTGTCCCAAAATTTTAGAGTGAATATAACCATTGATTACAAGTTCAATGTATCTAAACTTCAAATTTAGTTTTTTTTAGTCCATCCAAAAGGTGAAATTGTGCCTTTCAACATTTTAAGAAAAGAACATGTATATCCTATAACTTGTGCATTTAGTCAATATGCTAGAAAATGGATTGGAAACATATATAAAAAAATTATTCGAAAAAACTCTCATATTCATCTTTAAAAAAAATTTATAAAGTAGAAGGAGGTACTGAATGAAAGGAAAAAAACAATCTACTTATAAATATTACAAATGATTTTCAAATTTATTTATAAAAATTTGTAAAGTAGAAATAAAGTTAAAATTGGTATACTAATAAATTTTGGAAGAACTTAATAATTGCTAATCCCAAAGGTGAGAATGTTCCACCAAGCAATTAATATCTTTTCTTTTTACTTTTATTTGAAAATTTTCAAAATTGAGAGTAAAAGACAACAAAATAAAAATCTTCATAACTTTTACCTCATAATTTGGTATTGAACGGTTCAAATGTTTTTGAATAGGCATAAATTATTACAACTCCTAAAAAATAAGTAATAGGTTTTTAGAATTAATTTTTTTCTACTTGGTTTGACATTTAAATCCTTCTAACTTTTGTAATATTTCCTGTAATGATGTGAAACAAAGCTTCACACATAGATCATGAAATGTGGCATCCATCTTAAAATTTTAAAGCTAAAAATTCCAAATTATGATGCCATCTATTTTCACAATTATTTTCTACTAAACTTGCCCTAAAGGCACTATTTTTCTTAGGTAATTAAATGTCCAATTTCCTCAACAAAAAAATGGGTAGCTTCAAGCTTATAGAAAAAAGAAAATAAATGTGTTAAAAAATGCTAGACTATAATGATGATACTACACGCTATTACTACAATGTTTCTAAAACCTCATTTCATCTATCATGTAGAGCCACTACATACAAAAATTGCATACTCAAAAATTGGCCTCCTTCAAATCAAACACCCAAAAAAGAGGAGCCGCAAAACTCAAAGTCTTCTTGAAAGAAAGGCCACATAACCATTTGTCCGAAAACCAAAAACAACAACTACAAGGAGGTAAAATAGTGTGGTATTGTAGATGAGGGCTATGTGAGCATTATTCCTTGAGGCTAGGCTGTTGACTATCACATGTAGCATCCATCTTAATAATTTTATGCGAAAAATCCCAAATTACGGAGCCAACAAAACCTGCCCAAGTTCTAAAAAACCTCTAAAGTGGTCTCCTTGGTCTTGTAGGGATTAATTGCCAAATTTTTGTTGTTTTGAAAAAAAAAATAAGGATCAAGTATAATGCTGAAATCCGAGTTTCTTTACCAGGTTCGTTTTCCTCCTCCCTCCTTACCAAATTTCAGAAAGAATCATTTTTTTCCCCCAAAAATCATGCCCATGTATTTTCACAATTATTTCCCGCCAAACCTGCCCTACCTCAGCTACAGTCCTGTGGTCCTCCTGTATGTACATGAGGGCTACTATGGAAGCATTATTCCCTGAGGCTAGGCTGTCGTCCAGTCCAGTTCCCAGTCTCATCAGCTGGCTGGAGTGCACGGCCCCGCTACAGTACAGTCCCCGGCTTGCCTCGCTGGGTCTGACACTACTGATCTTGACTGGACAGGCCTGGAAGTACTCAGTAGTATTGGACGGTATCCTAAGGAACCCTTCTGTTGGATGGGGCTGCCAGGGTCCGACGAACGGCAAGAGACGAGCGAACTTAAGCTTATAGTCAAACTTAGTTAAAGGTTATGCGGTGCATAACATTGTTAAACCTGGATGGTTGCTCCCCCTCCAGTTGGAGGTATTATTCCTCCCTAGATACTTGGGGAGAGACTTTAGTTATAATATCAAGAAATTTATTGGCTGAATGGATCTATACAGCGTGGTTGTTAGAGGACTTTGCAGACTCGTTGGGTGGTGGCTCCCCTTTCTTCGGGGAGCAAAAAGGACCCCCCAGTGAACGAAGAATAACTTATGTTATAGCATCTTAGATCTTTTAACAAGAACGGTTTTACCATGAGGCTCTGTATAGTAACTATGCCTAAAATCACACGAATAAGCTTTGTGGCATAATTCACATGCTTTAAAGCACGAAGAACGATTTTTGCACATTGCTAAAGGACTGCGAATCAAACTACAAGTGGTTCCATCATTTTTGGAGGCATCGTGAATTAGTTACAAATTTCCAGAGATTCAAGATGTATGGTGCTAAAAGTGTCAAGTAAGTGATGCCAAAATGAATTTGATGCACATGAAGAAATGGCGGTAGAAAGAAGTTAAAACAACAAGAAGTGCATCCAAAATGAACCACTTGTAAAGTTGCCACTTCCACAATTCTTACACGCTACTCAAGATTCACCTAACGTTTGTCTTTGTCATACATACCATTTCGGGGAATCTCCCTTGTTAATTGTCACTTCAAAAGTAAAGGTTGATTTTGAAGAGAGTTCCATTTTAGGTGTAGTTACTTCAACCCCTAAAGTCCCAAGGCCGTTTTTTTGTCAAAACCACTCAAAACTACCATTTTTGTTGCATTCATCCAAGAAGACAAGAAATATCATTTTTTAGAATCTAACTATAGGATCTTGTACTTCACTTGGCTTAGCTCATGTGGTAAAAATTTCATGAAGTTTGACCATATAGATTGGAAGATTTTAGCATTCAAAGTTGAAAAGAAAGTTTTTTTGAACACTAGCGTACAATTTTAGATGGCTTTGACCGCAAATTGTGGACATTAGAAGATTTTTGGGGCCTTTGGATGCCTGCAAGTTATCACAACCTGCGAACGCAGGAAATAGGTTCAGTGTAGTGGTCTAACGTGGCCGAGACCTTGCCACATCATTGACCAATTTATTTATTTTAATTCCGAAAGCGGGCCGTTGTCCTCGTTGCGGAGAACAACTGTGGGGGAACAGGCCCGAAACAGGCTTCTGGACCCTCCAAAACTCTTCTAATGATTTTTTTGCACTACAGACTTTGAATTTTAAGAAAAAAATTATGTTGAAGAATTGAGTTGAAAGCCTAGGAAATTTTTTTCTTAAAAAAACACTTGATTTTCATCTTCTAAAAAAATGCTAAGTAGAAATAGGTCCAAGATTGGAAAAAGAAACTAAATCATTAATAACTCCAAGAGGGGATTGAAAAACAATAATCCCAATGGTGAGATTGTTTTAGCAAGCAAACAAAACATTCTCAAGAAAAAATTGTGAAAAATTGTGAAAATTGCATTCAGAAATGAATCCTACAAGTTATTTTTTTAAGAAGATGCTGAAATTGTCCAAAAAGCAAGATCATCTTTAACTTTCTCATTATTAGTCCAAATAGAACGAATCAAAGCTTCACATGTAGATAAAGATGAAACATTTCAGAGGGAAAAAAAAATTAAAGTTTATTTTGATTTTTTGTGATTTTTTTTGTGTTGCCCGCCGAGTTTAGTTTCAAACTTTTTGTGGTATAACTTTTGCTCTCGGGCACCAATTGAAATAAAAATTACATTCCCACATAGATAATCAGTTTTTCTATCTTAAGGGAAAGTTTCAAAACAATTCACCAATTATTGAGGTCACAAGAACCTGCCCAAAATCTGATTTGTCCCCTGAGGGGACAATGGGAATGTAGGGGTTAAACCTAGGTAAAGTAAGAAACCTCTCATATTGTTTGCCGGTCCTAACTTGACTTAAACACAAATGTCATAAATACAAATCACCCTCTTTAACTGTAACAGTGGCAGAAATTGTTGGAAAAATCAGACAAAAATCCTGGCGTGAACATTAGCTTTCCTACTACCACTTACTGAAATCCAGACCAAAAACAAAGAATATTCATGGACGACACAGAGCTTGCAATTGTGACATGTATGTTTTTCGAGGCTGCATGAAGCATTTTCTCTCCATTGCCCTCATCATGTACGCTTGACCTGGGTTGTAGTGTATGAGTGCTTCGCAAACATGCTCGTATTGCCAAAACAATAAACTAAAGAACAACATAATAAACCATACATCTTCATACATTATAAAATTGAAATTTTTACATAATGAGCTCATAAAAGCATCTTCTCTATCAGAATTTTGTGCAATTTAAAAATACCAGGGTGAGGAGCTGGTGACATCTATGATTCTTGTCCTACTTGCACTTATTGTGCATTGTCACCAATATGATAAAATAGCTCATGTGCATTCTTTTTAAACTGGAGTTCAAAAATTATTTAATTGGAGAGGGTCAGCCAGAACGCGTGCCCAAATAGTGCAACCCCTTGTAATTTCAGGGAGCCAGAATTTCAATTTCAACATAATTAGTAGTGTGGGCACTTCAAATTTTCTTCCAAATCCTAACATACTGCTCTTCAGAATTCCCTACATGACGGTGGAACCCACTTACTAGCATGCCATGATCACCAGCATACACAAAAGCCCTTTTGCTACTCCCCAAAAATTCGATGGATGAGAAAGATGTACTCTTTGTCGTCAAGAGCAGTGTCAATTTGTTCATCGCCCAGAAAATGGACGTCAGAGTGCTCCAGGGTTAATGAAATAAACCTCTTTAATGTAATGTAATGTGTTAGAGTAGTTCAAGCCAGGCTCTTTACAAAAGTTCTATTCTATCTACATTGAATATAGTGGTTGACCCATTTTTGACCACTTAAATGATTCCGCATATCTCGAGCATAGGTTTCTTGAGTGCAGGAATTTTTTTATGTATAGAAACAATATTCAAAAGGATTCCATATTTTTTCAGAATTTTATTACTACAAATTTTTCAATTGAAGATTCTATCCCACCTATTCTTGTCATGTAGGCCTTCTTATTTCCAACCATAGGTTGATTTAAAAATAAACAAAGACTGCAACCAATTTTAATGCGCCATAATTGCGTTGTAAATTGTGCCATAATTAATCTCCTACTTTTCTCATGCTAATTGGAAAGAGTGTAGCCTATATGACAGGAATGGGTCCTTGGTCGGAAATGGATTCGCTACTATAGTGAAATTAGGTTGCCTAACCCAAAAAAGTTGCCTCATAACTCATTGCTTATCTATGTGGCAGCATATGCGACACTATGCATTGGACTTTAAACCGGTATACCAATCCATACCACATACGGTTTGGAGTTGGTGAAAATGACTGCATTATTATACAACAACAATAAATATTTATATAAGGTGGCTGCACCCATAACCGTGAGTTTAAGGGTTTTAGTGTAGCAAGACTACTTTATGAAGTTTAAAAATAATATTCTTGGATTAGGAAGAGGAAATGAAAAATATTGATATTGTTTTGGAAGCTTGAATCATCAGCATGTAATTACTAGACATTTATAAAGTACGCATTCAACATAAATCTATAGTAGTGAGTAGCTGCCTTCATAAGAAAGTGGAAGCGAAGCCTTTACTGTCATATATTTATCCGTAAACCAATTTCAGTAGTATCTCAAAACGATTCATGTTCATCATGAAGTCATGTAGAAGTGCTCCTAAATCTCACACTCTGACACTTCCAAAACAGTGGTAGGAGAAGTCAAAAAACATGTTCAAGCGCATGCAAAATAGTCTCCTATGCACTGAAAAGCACAATGCACTCTATCATAAGCCGTGTGTAAAGCCTTCAATACCGTGCCTGCGCTGGCAGCCACATGGTCGCATGTGCGCCATGCGCGGGCTGGCCAGTCGCAGGCTGCCGAGGCCGGCGAGGCACTGCTTGCCAACGGTCACAGCTGCTCTGCCAGGCTCCCCCCGCGCAGCGCTGCTCTGCTCGCCTTCTTCCTACTTAGGCCATCTTCGAACACCTTCCCGCCTTGCTAAAAAAATTTTCAAATGTGGAGGTGAGATGGTCCACCTCCCAGCTTACGGCGCTTTCTAGCCTCCGCTTCCATACGCTTTCTGGCCTTCTCACATTCCTTCTCTGCCTTTCTCTGTTCCGCTTGAATGTGTCTCATTACCTTTTCTGCTTCTTTCCTTGCTTTCTCTTCCTTACGTTGATTTCTCTTCTGTTCTGCTTGGTTTTTGCGAGCTTCGCGCTCTTTTGCTACAGCTTCCTTCTTAGCAATTTTTGATTTCAGTGCGTCTATGTATTCATCAGACGTCATGATAATTGATTTTGAGTAGTCAATCACGGGCTCCTCATTTCTCACCCGGATTCTTGCAGATCTCTGTATGTGCAGCAATGGAAAAAGATTGCGCGGTGCGATACTTCCTGGACAATCCTGATCTGACTCTGAGTTTCGATCCAAGTCCACTCCATTGTCACTGTCGGATTGCACGAAGTATTGTTCCTCTTCTTGTGTTTCCCTAATTATCTCGGAATCCTCTGTGATGTGCTCGGTCTCATTTCCATGTTGGTCGCTTTCCCGCTGATCTCCTCCCTCCGAGTTGGCTTGCTGCTGCAGCCACTCGACTGTACCCTGTTCGTCCCTTTCCTCGTATCGTCCCTCAGCGCTGCCCTGCTGCTGGAGGTACTCAGCGCTGCCCTGCTGCTCGAGGTAGTCGACGGTGGCTCGGGCTTCGCTTTCCTCCTCATTTCCTTCCTGCGACCTGCCCTGCTGTGGCAGACATGGGACGTTATCATGTTCTAGTACCTCGTCAGTTTCGGGCTGCTGCACCTGCTCGTCCACGCTGTCACAGTCTGCGTCGTCATCTGTGTCTTCCTCGTCTCCTTCTCCTTCCAGAAAACATGTACTAGGTTTCATGTGCGAATCCATAGCTGTTGCACGCAGGGGCCATATCCCAGTAGTCATGAATCCTTTCTTAATGTTTGCAGGAGTGAGAGCCTTCCGTAGTCCCAACGAAACCCATTCCGCTAGTTCTTCCTTTTGTGCGCCTCTGCCTTTGTTCTGAATAGTCCACTTATCTCTATAGGTTCGGAATGCGGTTTTGAAGGGTTTGAAGATGCTGACATCTAGAGGTTGTAGTCTATGGCTAGTGTGACTAGGGAGTGTGACTATGTCAAGGCCTTCCACCTTAGCCTTTTGCACTACCTCCAATGTGACGTGTGACCCATGCCCATCTAGAACAAGAAGATGCCTATTCCTCTCTGATAGTTCGTACCTTTTTCTCACAATGGATATGAAGTGCGAGATCCAAGCTGAGAACAAGTATGCTGTCATCCACCCATTGGGTTGCATTGCCATGCAAGCCTGAGGTTCGCATCTGATTATATAGTTCCTTTGCTTGCGTTTTCCTTTGAAAATGTAAAAATTTGGAATGTATTCTCCAGCTGCGTTCACGCATGACAACACTGTTAAATGCTCTCTATTGTTTGGTATAGTTGTGTGCACAGCCCTAGTTCCCTTCAGTGCAAAAACAAGAGTTCCCCCTCCATTTCTACCTGCTTGTGCCCCTGATTCATCTGCATTCCAGATCTGGGACGAAGGGTAGCCATGGCGTCTGTACACTTTCTCTAGATTTGTGTAAAACGAAGCTACATTGGTAGGATTCAATGCTTTTGCTCGCCCCTCTTCCAAACCCTGTGCAGATCTAAGAGTCAACTCGGGATGACGATGTCTAAACCATCGCATCCATCCACGCCCAGGTATGCCATCTGTGAATGGTGTCCACCGTTCTTGTGTGATCTCTGTGACCTTACTCTTCAATTCTATTACAGAAATCGGATGTGCTAGATCTTGCATCTCAAGCATCCAACGAACTAATGCAGTTTCCTCCTCTATGGTAAGAACCCCTTGTCTCCCCCTTTTTCGTTGCAATGTCTTACCATTGAGGTGATCTCTTAGAGAGGATGCAGGGATACCAAAATCTTTAGCCACAGTTGTGATTTTGTTTCCGGCATCCACTGCTGATATTGCCGCCTTCAACTGCTCGTCAGTCCATTTGGCGTTTGGCCTTCGCCGGCGCCTGGTGTGAATCTGCGGCGTCTGCTGCTCACTGCGCTGTACAGGTTGGCGCTCTCCCGAGGCAACAGCCGTGAGCCCTCCATCTGCAATCATGAGAAGTACTCACTAAACCTCTCAACTGTGTCGGTTCTTTATACATGTGGGTTTGATTTAAACTACAATATCATATGTACACTAAATCTGTACCCTTGCGTCGCTGCTGGACAAAATGTGCAGTTACCGCGGAGGCGCCGTGGTCACCTGATCCTATCTTACGACCTGTCTGTGCTCACGATCGTTACTCCGAAGTGACGCTTGGACCAGTGTGGCCGAAGTGGCAGTGCATGGCGTCGCTGCCTTGATGTACAAATTACTGAAGGTACACAGTGTCATTGCAACGTAGTGATCTCGACAATGCTGTGGGCAGTAAGAATGCGCAGTAAGCGATCGGAGGCAATTCCGAGAGGCATTTTTCTACTCTTTGAATTCCTGCAGTAATTTCTAAATCTCTAGTTGTCACGATCTGAAGGTAATTAATCATGATGAAACAAATGAGAGGAGTTTAACAACGTTGACTCATGTGCACCTGCTGCAGCGCATGGTGCCCATGCAGCCCGGGGGGTCTGTGGGCGGACGGAGTTCCGGGTTTCATATGGAGTTCGGCGCAGTGCACTGTCACTGATCCCTGCAGTGCGCGTTGTGCTCGGACTGTGAACCTGCTCCACCAAAGTCTGTTGCATGTACAACGCACGGCCTTCGATGACTGACGGCGCTTGGACCGATCTTGGCAGCGAGCGTACTCCAATACTGTGCTCGTTTTGACGTTGCCGCCCTCCGTGCCAGGCTGCACCTACTACGTGGACAGCAGCAGGGCGTGAAACGCCGGTTGGCGTTGAATTCTGGACACTCTCTTGCAAACCAGCATGATATTCTTCAAATGGGGACCACGCACTACCTTGTAGTTGGCTGTAGACCTGTAATTCAGGGGCCCATGTCTCTCCATGTGTACTGGTCCTCTCTGAATATAAATCAGTCTCTGTACCCACGAAGTCCATGCTTCTCTGCCGAATATGTGAGACAATATTTTGCTAAGAAGTTCCTAATCACGCACAGTTTGCAACCCTCAAAGTTTTAGACATCGTTCTGAACCTGTTTGTTAAGTAAGGAACCTCTTTGTTAATCGCCGTCATTCAAAGACTGAAAATAAAGACTGAGGAGGCACCCATTATTGTTGCAGTTGTCCCCATATCTGCCTCCAACGTGAAGCTAATCAATGAAAGATTGCACAGTAAATTGTGCTACTTAGCCCCTAAACCGCCGTTTACAGAACCATAAATTAGCTCCCAAGTCACTTTATTAATTCTTGCAATAAAAACTCTGTAAACTTTATTCCATCCAATAGCGCATCTATTTCTAAAACAAACGGCACCTTTTTCAAGGATCACAGTAAGCTAAAACCGTCATTTTTTCCTACATGCCGCTCATGGGACTAAAAGTAACGGTGAACAGTACAAATATAGGTCACGCCCATGGGGACAGTCACGGTTATGGCTACATCTACCTTAGTGTAAAATATTGAGAGCATAAAGAGTGGCAATCTAGTTTCACTATGCAGTATAATACACATAGATTAACACTAAGTAAATGCCATGGACAGTAAGTGGTTTAAACTCCAATGAATGCAAATAGTGTTTTTTTTAAATAAACAATTCACACAATGTAATGAAAGATGATTTCTATTGTGACTAGCCCATCCATTTTGGATTAATAAATAACTTTGATTCATGTAGCAGATATGCTTACATTACTTATTAATAAGTAATCAATATCCAACCTAGGTCATTATAAACTAACTACAGTAAAAGGTATTCTACGTAATTGACATGGTTAAATAAAATTTAGCAAAAACATCGAGTTGAAGCAAATTGATGAGACCCAAATTGACAATGAAGACTTACAATATCTTTCTCAATCACATCAAGCTTACTAACGAAAGCACTAGAAACTATGTTGTTGCTTTAAGTGCGACTTAGGATTCAATAGAGCAAACTAAACAAAATGCAACAGGAGGCAAAAATTCTTTAACTTAAGAGTACAATTTCTTCATGGCTTTTTTCAATGGGTGTAGATAATATAGTGTTCCAAATATCATCTTTATGACCAATTTTAGGAATAACATTGGGGTCAAGCTTAGTTTCAAATTCTATACACTCTTGAGATATCGTAGTTGGAATATTTCTATCAAAAATTGATAAATTAAGGTAGGAACACCCATAACTATTAGTGTACCCATACTTTGAGAGTAGAGTTACCTTCAAGTGTTCCCAAGAGTACCTTGAAACCATGTCCAAAGTACCTTCAAATCATCTCCATACTTAATTGTGGTTAGTGGACTACAATTTTTTCAGATTTTGGTACTATAATCGAGGCAGATATAGTAGAGTGCGGTTTTGGGTGCCCTATGGAGTTCTACTTTGAAAATCTATAGGAATGAGATGCCTCATCTAAAATTCTTAATTTTTCTTAAATTGATGAATTTCAATTGCCAATACTAAAAAAATATTTTTTTAAGAAGAAGTTCCCCCCACCTATGGTGAATTGCTCATATTGATGGTTAAGGGTGTTCCTACTTTAGATAATTGTTGGAAAAGCTAGTCAATTTATGTCAATAACTCCTAAAAGACCAATATGCATTTTTTTTTGGGATTTATAGAGCAATTTTTGGTAGGTACATGTGACTAGAGATTTCCATATATTTGGCCCAAATTTTAATACAAAGTAGGAAAAAGGAATATCTTTCATGTACACTAGATTTCACGACATTAGGAAATATGAATCAAAAGTTATGGCCCAATATGTCAATTTTTATTTGGTAATGGGGAATTTGGGCAAATCAAGAAAAATCACTTTTTTTAGAAACAAAAATTTGAAATTAATTTTTGAAAGTTATATATACAAGAAAAGCTTTGAATTGTTCCATTTTGATCAATGAATCAAAAGTTATGAGGATTTTTTGTTTGCAGGTAGTTAAAGATTCTCTATTCTAAAATGAACTATGAAGTCCTTTATTTTACTCAATTTTCAATACTTTTGGAAATAAAATAAAACCATAGGATGTATATTGTTTATTACAACATTTCAACCATTAGGATTGCCATTTTTCAATTTCATAATTAAGTTCTTAACAATTGAGTATTTTAAGTCATTCTCTACTATTGTCTACTCATTATTTTTTTCCTATATGTTGTACTATTGGCCAAATTATCTAAAAATTTTCAAGCATGTAGCCAACTTGTCTAGGGAAAAGAATGCAAAGAAGCACCACCATTTTAGATATGTAAAAATGTGAGCTTGTGAGGTGCAATTGCCCTATCTTTTGCGGGGCCAAAAAAATAATTTCAATGAATTATAATGCTCATATCTTGCAATTCACGCAGTGGAAATTTCTGAAAATTTTACCACAAGTTCTCAAATTAGCATACTATTGGATTATATGGTTACATGTGTCAGAAAAAATTCAAAAAATTTGGTACTTGTATAATTTGTGGATATTTTAAGTTGTTCCTAATTTCTCTAATATACTACACTAGGACTATACAACTTTGTCTTATTAGTGCATGTGACATCAATTAATCAAAATTATAATATTTATGGGATAATTTAATTAATATAGACTAAAATATTATTGCACAAAAATAGTTCTTAAAAAATACAATTTTGGTAGACACTAATTTTGTATGTAACCTTAAATTTTTGCTATCACTGATGAAAAATCAATGAAATTAATGAAATTACTTTTAAAATCTCTCATCAAAAATTCTAATTTTGGATATTCATTAGTACTTCCAACCTTCAAAATTGCTTGCAAATTGGAAATTCAACATATTTTCAAATTTTCCTATTCAAGCATGATATTTATAAATTAAAAATATATATTTTTTAAATTTTTATTATGAGTTATTGCTCTAGAATTCAATATTAACCAATTCAAGAAACCCATGTAATATTTCTTGTTAGAGTTTGTTTGCCTCTAGGATTTTTAAATCACAAGTTTTGAAGAAATGATCCAATGTATATAAAATCCATAATAAAGGGGAACATTTGAAAACTTGTGAAAAAATTTCTTATTTCCTAAATTTAATTTGAGAAGGAACATTGATTTTGATTTGGAAAAATACTATTACTTGCTATTTTAGAAGATAGGAGTACTATTAGACACCTATTCTAAAGGATTTGAATTTGAAATATAGATGGAATGATCTTCTATTACAATTATAGCCCTTGGAATAAAAATTTCAAGAAAGTTCATTCTATTGTGTGTAAGGTGTTTGCAAATTAAGCTTCTTTCTACATGTATTTTCAAATATGGAAAATAACTCTTTGTGATTCTTTCTATGCTAAGCCATTTTCATAGACAAATTAAGATGTCAAATAACCTACATTTTAAAGATTAGTTTCTACTTTCTAGGTTAGTTTGCTAAAATAATCGTTCCATGCTTGATCAAGTTTGCATGTTCTTATCGTCAAAAATTTCATCATTTGAGGATATTTTCACTTATTCAAACCTCCTTTTTATCTTTTACATTTTTGAAATGGATTAGACCTTTTCATTGTATATGGTTCATCTGCCCTTCTTTCTAGTTTTGACTATTTAGCCTTGATGATTCCCATTTTAAGACCATTGTCATCATTTCTCATTTGGAGGAGGATCAAGAGGCATGCTCCTTTCTATAGTATGGGATTGCTTTAGCATTATGTTTGTTCTTCTTTCTAGACCCTTGATGTTGTATGGTTGATCCAACCATCTAGCATTCCAATAATGTGAAATGGTAAAGCCTTGCCACTCCCACGGCTTGGCACATTCTTTCTCATAACAAGGCTCTTGTTTCACATTAGCTAGCTAGTCCACAAAGTGATGATTGATACCCACTCTTACTTGCTATTAAGTAAGTGAGTCCATAGCATGCATGAGCCCATTTGTAGATAATATCATATCAAAGTATCTACACCTAACTTTGACTGCTTTCTTAAACCAACCACTCAAGATTCTTGCTTAAATTGTTTGTACTCCCACTATTTGTAAGAATCAATCTACGGTTGATTAAGGAAATACCTATTTTCAGCACTTTGAAAATGTGTAGTTTATTCATATGGTGTCCAAAAATGCATTGTAAGAGGATCTAGAACCCCTTTTTACCCTAAACCCTAAACCTTGTCTTGGAATTTGTAAAAAAGTCCCCCTCCTCGGTCTGTCCATGCTGGCTGTTGTTACACCCAATCCCCCATAAAACAAGGCCACTACATTAGTTCAAGCAACATTGGATGATGATCCTAATGCGTCCAAAAGGCTCTGTTTGTGGAGCCTCAGATATCAGATATGGCAGACTCACCAAACCTCTGAGTCATGTCATGAAATAATAATAGAACCCCAAAGTCCAAAGGGAAAAATTGGATAACATCCCACCAGCAAATCTGGGACTCACGGACAGAGCTTCGACCAACCAATCGATCAATTTCCATCATCCATTGCACATGGTCCATGGGCCTTTTAATTGATTCCAATCCCATGGCCACTCCGCTCAAATCAAGGGCTCACCTGACTTGGTGTGAGTTCACACACAAAATGGATATATATTATTAAAAAAAAAGAAAAAAGTGACAATTTATGTTACGATGTGTGGGACCATTTCGGTGGCTGGGGAGTGGTGGGTTTTCAACCAAATTATCAAGGCAACATTATGAGGGAACTCAACAATTTGGACCTAGGGCTCAATTCTTGAGAAAGCCAATAGATAGCAGGCGGGGGATTGTGACTGTGAAGGGCAGTGGTCGTCTTGGGGAGGGGTTGTTGTTGTGGGACACCCACCACCAATGAGGCGGCAATCATTCAAATTTCAAAAAAGGTGTTCCATGAGTGTGACAAAGGGGTCTGTCTCTCCCATCATACACCGGCATTGGCAACTTACTAGTCTCTTACTACATTGCGCGATGGGGATCTCACTCACTCACGTCTTGGCCCAGGGGCTGCGGTGTGACCAACTTGGATTTTGGGAGCTTGAAGCAAATGGGTGGCCAAATTGATGAGAATAATATAACACACTCTGTAAGTTAGTTGCAGAATCATTCTAACATTTGGAAGGGTTGACAAAGAAATAACAATCACAAGCCAGGAGCTTGAGTTGCCCTTGAGGATTCAATTTTTTTCCCCACATAATTGGGAATGTAAACTTAACCCGTGAAGTCTCAAGGCCATTTTTCTGTCAAAAAACACTCAAAACTGTCATTTTTGCTGCATTCACCCAAGAAAGAAAAGAAACTATTTTTTTAGAATCTAACGGTAGGATCTTGTACTTCACTTGTCTTAGCTCATGTGGTAAACATTTCATGAAGTTTGACCATATAGATTGGAAGATATTAGCATTCAAAGTTGAAAAAGAATTTTTTTGAACATTGGCTTGCAATTTCAGATGACTTTGATTGCAATTTGTGGAATTCTTTTGCACTACAAACTTTGAATTAAAAAAAAAAAAATTATGTTGAAGAATTGAGTTGAAAAGTCTAGTAATTTTTTTATTTTTAAATCCTTAATTTTCAATCTTTAAAAAATTGTTAAGTAGAAGTAGGTTCAAGATTGAAAAAAAAAACTAAATCGTTAATAGCTCCAAGATGGGATTGAAAGACAATAATCCCAATGGTGAGATTGTTTTAACAATCAAACACAACATTCTCAAAAAAAAAACTGTGATAAATTGTGAAAATTTCATTCAGAAATGAATCCTAGAAGCTAATTTTTCAAGAAAATGCTTAAATTGCTTGAAAAACAAGATTGTTATTAACTTTCTCATCATTAATCCAAATAGAAAAAATCAGAGCTTCACATGTAGACAAAAGTATAAAATTTTAGGAAAAAAAGTATTAGAATTTATTTGGATTGTTTGCATTTTTTTTGTGCTACCCACCAATATAATTTTCAAGCTTTTGTGGTATAACTTTTGCTCCCGGTCACCAATTGAAATAAAAATTATATTCCCACATAGCTAATCAGTTTTTTTTCCTTATGGGAATTTTTTATTTTTAAACTCACCAAAAATTGAAATCACAAGAACCTGCTTGAAATCTGATTTGTCCCCCGAGGGGACACTGGGACTTTAGGGATTAAATAAGAAGTGGGGACTCAGTGGAAAGAGAAACACTTGCTGAAAGTGCACATATTGGGTGGACGAGGGAAAATGAAGTGCCTGCCTTGAAGAATGATGGCCGTGGTAAACTGACCCCCTTGCTCAGCCCCTTGGGAAAAAGCTGAATTTTAATTATTTTCCATGCATGACAAAATTTGCAAATTTTGAATTCATACTTGCAATCAGAGGCCCCAAATTAGTGAAAAGTGGTGTACTACCGGTAAGTTAATCAAGCACAAAATGAAAGGCCTTTATTTTATTTGCACCCGTAGAATGACTTCGAGAGGCTGAGTAAGGGGGTCAATCCAAAATGACCTAATTGCATATGTATTGCGTTGTACATATTTATATACATATACACATGTAGAAATACAGAAACATCTATGCTAAGGTGTCACACTAATATATGTATGACACGAGTTTTTCAAGGTTTTACACCTTCACTAACTGGACAAATATATGTACCTTAAAAATTTAAGTATATTAGACTCAACCAAAGTAGATTGAGTAGTATTACAAAGATAGTAGACACCATAGTCTAATTTCCTTTTTGATCGACATATGTAGTTTTGGTTTCACTCCTACACGTTCCTCTAAACTTGACATGGGATTCAATGTAAGTAAATTCAATTTATGCAAATTTGAAAAGAAGCCAACTCTTCTTTTTCTCCTCTTTTCTACCCTAATAGAGTGCTTTAGTGAATCCAAATGATTAGTTGATAAACATTCACAATGAACAATACAATGACATTTAAATTAGGATATGGAATTGAAAAAGCTATCGATTGAATCCTAGACATTCTTATACATTTTGTGTATCATATTCAAACACTTCATACAAACTTCATCTAAGTCCAATTGCACTTTGAGTTGCATAGTTTTGGTAGAGAGAGGGATAAACAATTTCTGGAGTTCAATGAAATTCATGCATTTTTCAACTTTTTTTCAAATTTCTTTTTACACCTTTGAACATTCTCCCTTTGTTCCAAAATAAATATCCATTTATATTAAAGCATGCAAGATTAAAAAAGACAAGATATAGTGAAAGATCAAGTAAAGTATATTTGTCAATGGACTATTTGCCTTCATTTTGATGTAAACATTGTTCAATCTACTTGGATAGCAATGCAAGGCTAACTAACACGAGTGATTGCATGAAAGATCAATCTTTTTTTAGTCACATTTAAAGAAATAGACTTGTCATCCACTATAACTTTTGAAGCATGAGCTTGATGAACTTGATAATGTTATTGAAGATGGTTGTCTCAATTTTAATTACATCATTTATATAATTTTAAAATCAAATTTTATTTTATATTCAAAAGTCAATTTTACTAATTTATCAGACTTTGAGGATCAAAGTTTTTAGTACTAGTAAGTAACCAAAATTAATGATTTGGAGCTGAATTTTTTATGGTCTATTTCTACAATAGGTGGGCATGTTTCTACCAAGGCCCATTTAAAAATATATTATTTTATATCCTCTACATTTATGCAAAAAAGGTTCTCTAATGTGTACATTTTTGAATATTGAAGATGGCTTTGAGGTCATTCTTTTGGTGAAATCTCATCACCATCAAGTCCTTACAAATAGCCAATTTTTAGTTTCAATTTTTATGGTCTATCCCCCTTGTAGAGCATGTTTCAACCAAGGGGCTTTGTATATTGTTTTATTTTTATTTTTTACAAATTCAAATTTCAAATTATCTATTTTCTTAAGATTTTTTGCTTTTCTAGTTCTCCTACTCAAAGAATTTTCTTATAATTTTCCTTCTTATGGTACCTTCTTTTTAAAGATATATAGATTGGTCATATTTCTTAACTTTTTTTTAAAATTTAAAATTTTATAGTACTCCCAAAGAAACTATTTAAATGCTACAAAAAAAAGGTCAACTAGTCTTTCTTGCAACTACCAATATATATACCAAAATTCACAATCAAAAACTCATTTCTCAATAGAAAAAATATTATAATCAAACTTGATTAATGGACATTGCGATATAGGTAAAAATTCACTAACAATAATTATTTTTGTACTCTTGTAAAATAATACTAATTAAAGAGATAGTTAAGTAGTTGCAAGTAATATTTTATACTCGCTTTAGTATTAATTGTAGATGGATAATGGTTTATTTTCTACTTTTGGGTTGAAAATAGTTATTAATGTGAATTTAGTTAATTAGATCGACAACATTAGTTACCCCCTAAAGTTCCATAATCATGATTTCACCTAAAATGCTTGAAAACTCTCATTTTTATGCATGAATGTAATTGACGTGGAATATATTTTCTTAGTCATTTTATAGTACTTGACTATTCATATAAAGATTAAAGAATGGCCTTTATTTTTTTTAGAAATTTCAACAATTTTTTTCCACTTTAATCCTCAAAGCACTAGAAATTTCTTAGTAAATCTCTTACATTAATTTTAGACAAGCTCTACTAAGTTTCAATTTCATTAGTATATTAGAAACAATTCTTAGTCTTCATAATCTTTTATGTCAATTCAATTTTAATTATTTCAAGATGTTCCAAAGGTTTGGACTACTATACAATGTAGCCCAAAATGTCATTTGGGGGGGAAGACTTTGACATTTACATTGCTATAAGCCTTTTCACACTAAAACTTGACAATATTATTAACCATGTGCATATCAATTAAAAAAAAATCATCTTCACTTTGTTGTAATACAATCTTTAAAATTATCACTATTTTTTCTTAATATAAGAAAAATGCATTTTTAATCATTGGATTTATCATTCCCAAGAAAAAAATCCTTTGTAAGTTTTTATGAATTGGACACATTTTCCAAATTTAATCTCTTTTTCAGGTTTATAAAAATATTGACCTAGTTACATGAATTTGCAAATCTAGACTTCTCCCATTCTTGAAACTTCCCAAATTATACATCAATTATACATAATCATAAATAAGCTTAGAAACTTTAGGGAGGCGGGAAGGGGGACAAATGTACAATAATTACTATATACAGTAATTGAAAAGATTCGAATAATTGACAACAAATGCCGGCATGACAACTGGCGGCATCATACTGGATGTAGCAAACAAATGCAAGCATGGAAGTTGCGGCTCCTTTGCCTTGGATTCTCATGTTGTTCAATCATCACTCTGTTAGGTACATCTCCAAAATCCAATATGTACGTATATTGAAGAAATGATCATATGTTTGGGAATTTTATTTACTCTCTTATTTCCTTCAATTCTCATATTGAACTGGTTTCTGAAGAAACAAGTTCAGTTGGTTTCTCTATTTTTTTATTCCAAATAGAAATTTTACAGATTTTTGTCAATGTTTTCAAAATTGCAACGGATTTTTTCCCATCTTCACTAGCTACCTTTGAATTAGCCACCGGATTTTTTTAAACATTGGAAATAATTTCAGAACATCCACCAAAAAGTATTTCACCACTATTGCATACTATAAGCTTATCTGAAGGTCATGTTTTTTGCTGTGTTGGAAGTTGGAACCTCCTTCAATCACTGCCAACAAGAAAATCAATTAAAATTTGAACAGTTTAATAATAGTGACTATATCCCAAAAAAACTTCATAATCAATGATCAGGAAAACCTGTCAGTTAGTTCAAAGTTAGTTGGTGAAATTGGGGAAAAAATTAGTTGCAATTTGAAAACAACGGCAAAAATCCGGTAAAAAAAATCTGTAAATTTTCTAGTTAGAGTAAAAAACAGAGAAAATAACCAACTCATTTCTTCAAAAACCAGTTGAATATGAGAATGGAAGGAAATTAGCTGGTAAAATTCAAAATTTTTACCAAACACTGTTCATAACTATTGCATATGGTATCTAAATGTTGTGTTTTTTGGTATGTTTGGAACTTCCTTTCACTTGCCAACATGAAAAATACAAAAATTTGACCAGTCTAATAATAGTAACTAGTAATAATAACTAGACAGAGTGGCGGGTTTCGGGTATCCACCTTTAGCTATTATTATTCCTCTGTTTCAATGCATTTTGGACATTTAGATCCGTGATCATTTCAGTTGTATCCCAAAATTCCACCAGGTCAATCCCTGAAGAGAACAGGAACCAAAACAGCGTAGAGAAAATAATGAACTTCATCGTATGCTACTGCTTTCTACAAAAAGGTCACACAATTGATTCCAAGTCCCATGAATGGTGTAGGTGACGTAACTTAACAATAAGTCCCTTTGATGCTGCCATGCAATTACCAAAAGCAAATTTCTTGGATTCTAACTTATGGACCCTTTGACACAGTCCCATCATTATCATTGTGTGAACTTGTGAATGATGCATGTTTTTAATTATAAAAAGGCAGGACTGTTACTATCATCACAGAGAATTTGATTTTAAGGTGGGCACCCCTGAAAATCGCCACTTTTGGCTAATGTGTTGTCTAGTTACTATTAGTAGAATAATGAATTTTTCATACAGAGTATTTTCTTATTGGCAAGTGGAAGGAGGTTCCAACGCACCAAAGAACGTGGCATTTGGATATCGTATGCAAAAGTTATAAAAGATCAAAGTTTTGCTTTTGGTAGAGGCTCTATCTATTGATTTTGGAGATGTGCATATAATGATGATGGTGGTTTGGGATTAGTGGCACATTTGGACGGGGCTAATTTATTTACCAGTAGCCCCAAAATGTTCAGACTAAAGATGGTAAGATTTTTTTAAATATATTGCAACAAGTAACTTAGTTGAAACTCCTTTAGAATATCTATATCACATGTCCATATAGAGTATCCTTTCTTCATTCCATTGATATATTACATGTTTTTTTTTGCAATACTCATGAAAGCTATTTAAAGTTGATAGAAAATTTGAGAGGTATGTTTCATGATTATGTCATTATATGCCATTCATTTGATTATCAAAGAGAAAAAGAGTGAACAGTCTTTCCGCATTATTCATAGCTACTAACTTTCTAAAAAAATTTTAAAATTTTAAAAAAAAATGGACGAGGAGCAAAAAATAATTTTAACACTTCATGTGATCTGAACTAGAATACCAAAAATGTTTTGCATATATGAATGATTTAATTTCATTTGTCGAATTCTAGTAGGAATAAAAAATCATTTGTATCAAAATGAGCCCTTGATTCAAGGATTAATCTTTAAAGAAGACATGGCTCACTACCTAAATTGTTTTGGTTCTAGGGATTTTAATTTTAATTTTCAGATGCAATATATAACTTGCAATCTTCATTGGAGTGGTAAAGCTATTTTCATTTATAAATATGTAGATTATAAATGACACATTATTTTGTCATAAAAATGTATATACAATTATTTAAATGTTGTAATGTTGTTTTACTTTGGAAACTGTTGGGTGGATTTTAGTGTTTTCATTCACCCAAAATGGTAAAGATATTGCAATCAGATTCAATATTACTTTTCAAATTCACTACAAATATATTCCTATTTGATTCATACAAAATCATGGAGAAAGAACCAAAGTTCTTCTTTTTATAAGTACCTGAATAAGTATAGTTTTAAATCTACAACACTAATAATTCATTGATTTGTAAACTCAAAACCTTGTTGCATCCCACATCCTCACTATCTTCTACAAAAATTCCCCCCTTTACCTTAAAAAACAAGTGGTAGATGCTATTACTTAACCTCTAAAGTTCTAAAGCTCCTTAGTCATAAAAAATCACTCAAAACTATCATTCTATTGCAAAGACCATAAATTTTTTTTCCATATCTAACCATGAGATCTTATACTTGATTATTATAAAAATCCATAGAAGAAATTTCAAAAAATTTGGTCCATGTAGATTACAAGATATTTTGATTTAAAGTAAAGAAGACAAGTTTTTCTGCACCTTGTACAACTAGGTTCTGTCTTTGAATCTTCTTGACTTCAAAATATTTGAATTGCTAATTTTGAATTTCTAAATTTTTTGTTGTAGAATTGAATTGACAATTGGATTTTTTTTTCTAAAAACACATAGTTGGTTTTCATTCTTAAGAAAATTGTTATATACAAGCAAATATAGATAGAAAGAAAAACTAAATCATGAATAGTTCTGACATGGACTTGAAATATACTAGTCCTAATGGCGAGGTTGTTTCAACAAAAAAACAAACTATGCGGGACTTTATTTCATGAAGATTTTTAATAATTGAGTTCAAAAAAAATTCCTATAATTTGTTTTGGGGGAGTACTAGCATGTGAGCATCAAATCTGTGAACCTAAGAATTTATCTTATAGACACCTTTTATAGTTATAAATGTCTATGTTATAGACTCGTTCCATATTATAATATATCCATGTTGTAGGTGCATATTTTATAAACACCTTTAAATGGTTGTATATACATACCTATAGCTAGGTTCAAGGCTCACACATGCTCATATTTTTATATTCACATGTTAGTATTGTTGGTTATTTATTGAAGAAGATGCTATGATTGCCCATAAAATAAGACTCTCCAGAACTTTCTCATTACTAGCCAAAATAATGAATAAAAGCTTCCCATGCAAAACAAATTTATTTTCTACAAGATATAAAATTTCAAAAAATCATTTTGAATTTTTGTGATTTATTTTGTATGTTTGATAAATTGCTTTTTGCGTTTAAGTAGCATAGCTTTTGCTCCGGGGTACTAATTTGAAATAAAACTTATATCTTCATAAAGCCATTGTGTATTCTTATCTTCAAAAAAAGTTTCCAAAAATCATGTCAAGAATCAAGATTATAGGAATTTGCCAAATCTTCAAGCGGCCTATGAAGGGACACTCCGGACTTGAGGGGGTAATAAATAAATTTATTTGGAGTCTACAATAGGTATATAATATAAATACAAGGATATGGATATGGTTTATGGATACAAACATTTATTTTTGGAGATATATACATATGGACACATGTAGTTGCATATCCCATATCTTTTGTTGGAATTATATATAGATATAATTATATCTAGAAAAATTATTTTGGTTTGGATAAAATCCTAGTAAGCTTAATAAAAAGAATATAGCATTTTTGAGCACATAGATGAACTATTTAGATTCTCATGACATAAAATTATAAGCTCTACCTAAGACAAGATAAGGACTCGTGATACCCCAAATCTTTGTAAAATTGGTCAAATACAAAACTTTCTTTCCAACTTGATTATACTTCTACTTCTTCCTTCTTTCAAGAAAAAAGAAAAAAGAAACACAACACCTTTGTTTGTGTTGAATAGTGTTGTATTGGTAATTATTATTACTAGTGTTCTAATATGTTTTGAAGCGATTACTTCCTAGATTTATACATATTATGCATTTAAAAAAATAAAAAATCCATTCTTTTCAAAATCATTAGCCATGTATTATCAAAATTATTAATTTTTTAATGCATTCAATTTTTTTTGCATTTCATATTATTTTCCCAAATTTTACGTGCAATTCACATTTATCACAATTGTAGGACAAAATTGGTAATTATATATTGAATATTTAATAATTTTTGGAATGTAATTATTCTTCAATTCTATTTTATCCATGTACAATATTTCTTTTGGAAGAATAATTTCCCCCAATCCGGCATTTTCTTAGAATTATTTTATAACAACCCTACCTACAAGTATAGTATTCACGGAGCTCATTAAATCAACACGTATAGAAAATCAAGTTTCTTGAAGATTGATTACACTATAATAGGCTCTACATGGTCATAGGATCCCTTGTATATAAGTTAACTCTAAAACATCTAGAAGGCCTTCAAATGACCTTTAAATGATATTTGACATCTCTAGTTGACAAAAAACCAAATTTTCATTTAAATTTTTTGAAGGCGTGGTTGAGTGCATTTGTAACCAGGTGGCGTTATAAATCCTCTCTTTGTAGTATTGTTGATTTTTCTACACAAGAAGATGCATAATTCACAAAATTACCATTGATAGTGTACTTTGGCAACTTTAAGCTCCTTGCTCTTGATGTGAATTTGATTCATTAAATGATCTTTATTGAATTTGAGGCCAACTAATGAAATGAAGACAATGAAGTGCATTTTCTACTTCAATTTGAAAATCCAAAAAATTCCAAAAAAAAAGTATTTTATTGCAATTTGAACTATTGGCTTATAACCATGGTCTCTTGGTTTTCTAATTATAGAATGAAATGATAAATATATTTTTTCCATTCTATTCTACACTATTACATACACCCATAGATTTTTTGAGCTAATTTGTACTTCTTATGAATTTTCTTCATTTTTTCCTTAAAGAAAATCATTGTTGAGATTCCATCTCTGAAAAATAAAATAAAATGTCTTCAAGAATAAATCGTCACTAAATGGGAACATACAGGGGGAACGGATTTTGAAGTTCATTGCTGCGGTCACAGGTCCGTCCTTGACAGGGTAATTTACAGCCCGATAAACTGTAAATTCAAATATAGACAAGAAAGTTATCTTAAGTTACGTTAGCCCGTTCAGGCTCAGTACCACAAGTTAGGCAGGTAGGTCCTCGTGGTATGTAGGTAGGAGTTGAAGGTAGGTCGATAGAGAGGATGGTCGGTAGTTGGCAGTGTCTGTAGCTTTGCTCTGTTGCTGCAGGAGGTGGGGAGGCTGCAACTTATGTGATGAGAGCTCGGAGAAGGTTACCTTCTGCGCGGAATCGACTGGGAGCGCCGTTTGGCGTGGGATCAAGGATTGCGGCGGTGTTAGTGGAGGCACAAGCATTGCAAGGCCGATCCGCGGGCTCTCTAGCGCACTTTTCCGTTCTAAATTTGGTGCTCTCTCGACGTGGTTTCAACGCTCTGTTTTCGTGCAGCCCGAGCTTTTGGAGTTTTTGCAGTCAATGCCGCACCTCTCCGCGCATTGAAAGGTCTCTACACACTATCTCTTGTGTCGGTGATAAATTCGTTCCTTGTATGTCTCAGTCTTTAGGATGCTCATTCTTCTGTGCGCTTGATCCAAGACGATGTCGCCTGTTTTTGCTTTCTTGGAGATGGTTTGAAGACAAGTAGGGTGAGCTTGGTTGTGTGGAGTGTGAAAAGAAGTTTTCTGAAGAGCTTGCTGTTACGGTATTATTAGTTACTGCGGTGTTAGTTTGAGTGTGAAGCTTCGGCGTTTGGTTTCTTGGACTCGGGGGATCATCTTAATAGCTTGACTATAAGCATTTCCTTCCGTACACCTAGTAGTTCAAATGACAGGAGCTACGATTGGAAGTGTTTGCTTGAAATTTCCTTGTTAAATCCGCCGATGAGGTTGACGTCGGAGGCTATTCATATTGAAGAAGAGATCGATCGTTGGCCTGTCAAAGGTAGGGATGGCTTGTGATCTTGTTTGCTGATGCCTCCCGAGCCCTTGAAGCGTTCTGTTAGTACGGAACGACAGGAGTTTGACTCTCATTGGTCGTGCACCTCTGATGATTAATTCTCTGAATTCATTGTTCAGGGTTTTCGGAGTTCGGCAATCGTATTGGCGCCAAATGCAGCTGCAGGGCGTGCGCTGGGCTTTTTGAACAGACTGGTATGCTCCTGATTCGATTGTTTCTGTTGCGAAGGAGGCTCCGATTACCTACTATCATGTAGCGTTCTTGGATTTCACGATGTGCAGGCGTCTCTGGTACTCTGGTTACATGCGCCATCTTGCGGATGTTTTCAGGTTAGAAACCTAGCTGTGTGTGCATCCATGTCGTACCCGTGACTCTGGCTCGTACTTACGATTACGCTACATAAGGGGCCTACTTGCGCACACTCTGGTTTGTTTAATCCTTTTCGTTCAGAGAGGATCTTCATAAACTTGGTGTACAATTCTGGCATTAGGGGAGTGCGAATTGTCGGTTAAAGTTCGCTTACGGAACATATAATTCTATTAGCTGGGATGCATGTCATTCATTCATGATGAGTGGACATCCTATTGAAACGACCTGGGAGGTCGCCGGAAGTGCAAGGGACAAGGTGTTAGCAAAGTATCCCCGTAGTGTCAGGACAGTACTTTGTACGGCCTGGATTAGGAGGACAACTAGCAGCAGTTCCGGCGGACTTTGTGAGGGAGTTCTGGAATAGGCCAGTCCAAAGAACACCTTTCAGTTTCTGTTTCGATTTCAGCTTCTCAGCCAGATTATCATCGTATTGCATGAACTTTTTTAACTCCTTAGGAAAAAAAATGTCATTACTAGCCTGATTATGAAACTCTTTCGCTAGTTGCAGGGTACGCTTGTGCCTGATATGAGTAACAGGACATTCGTATGACTAGCCGTAAACAAAGGAGCTGCTCCGTTGAAGGTTCTAATTGGTTTGCGAACCTACTACATGTGGCCTGGATTCGAGTTTCATGATAGTTTTGAAGATGTTCTTGATACGGAGGTCCTTGAAATTTCAATCCGCTCTTGTGCAGAGACTCTCGTTCCGGGTGTTGATCATCCTGGATGCCCGCCTCAACATGTAGCGATGAAAGGAGTAGAGTCAGTTTCAATCAGTAAATGCTTAGTCTGTATTATATCGCAGTTGATTGACTGACTAAGATTCCCAACAATTGCTCCAAGTTACCCCAAGGAGCTACTCACTACCTTGGATGAGAGACGTAATTGCAGGTGTTAAAATGACTGGAAATGGCATTAATCTCTCCTTGAATTCTATTTGATGGTCTCTTTTGCAGACAAGAGAAAAGGATAATCGCTTCTACCACTCCGCAGTTTATCGTGTAGCACGCTTGCAATTCTCATACAGGTGATCAGAATCCTCTTTGCAGCCAAGGCATGGAAAAATTCAGAAATTATTTGAATTGGCAGAGAATTGGCGTTTAACCCAAGTCGTTTCATATTTTTTGGACCTTCGTGCAGTTATGAATTTTGAAGTTCTAATAGCGTGATATGTTCACTTTGATACATTGAGGATTACAATTGGTAAATTGAAGAAAGCAATACTCATGTTTGTGTTTGAGAATGCTTTTAGAGCTGGGTCGCTTCATGGACCTCCTATCATAGTTCGGTTTCGGTTGGAACACGTCAAATCAAGTGTATCTAATCAATCTTTTGTAGACTTTACCAACTTTTGTTGTGTTGATTTTTCCTGTTATCTTTCACTGCTATCGCATATTAAGTCTTTTAACTCTTTAAGTCTTTCTAAGATACGGACAAGATTAGGTTGGAATTTGTTAAAATCACACTCTTTGACTATAATACATATATTATATTAAAAATTCTAATTCAATATTTGCAGGAATTTAAATAATTTCTTTGACATTCAATATCTCTCATTTTATAATGTTGCGCGCAGCAGTGCGAAGCCCTAGTAGATAATAATGCTCTGCAAATGTGCATGTCTTTGCCTGCCTTGGTCTCTTTATAATGCTGCTCTGCAAGTAATAGTTTCGACTGGCACTTAGCGGAAGTCTTCTCCAGATTTTGGACTCTTTTTAGTTTGTGTAGCATACTCTCGTCCATTCCCTTGCGTTAGACAGGAAGTGGTGATTGGTGCGAAGGCATCTGATGACCCGAGACTGATGTTTAGTGAGGATAAGGTCGTGGCGTCTGTCGTTCTAGCAAATTGTACGGTCGGTTGAGTGGGTATTGAGAGAGAAGAGCAGAAGGGTGCAGTAGAGCGGGTAAGCTGCAATTTTGGATCACATGTTCTCTGCTCCTTGTGGGCCAGGAACTCTTCCGACGGTCACTGTCTGTTGTCGGAACCTCAGTTGGCTCTAGGTCGACGTGATTTCGGACTATTTGCATTTGGAACCAGTCTATCCTCAATGCAGTGCGTGATCAATGCAGTTTTCAAGTTGTGTCAATTTTTTTTTGTCTATAGCGTTATTTCGCTGCCTACGGCGATTGATTTTCAACTGCACACCACATTGAAGTCCTCTGACGCAAGCATTAGTTTATCAAAGTCACGCATTGGCAACTTCTAGCATGATCCCGTGATAGCCTGTAAAACTCTGAAATTGTCATTACCGTTTAGTGAATGTGTAAGTGAGAATCTTTGCGTTGTGAGAGAGTAGTGAGCAAACTTACATTAGACTCCTTGAAAGTTGGTGAAATAGTCTTTACTGTATGAATGAATAGTGAATTTTCATTTCCGTTAATTGTGACGTAATTGTGAAGATTTATGCTATTTCGATGCTTCATACATTTTTTATGTCGGTGCGCAGATCAATGTGAACAGCTTCGGGAGGTGTTTTCTAAAGTGGTAGAATTTGGCTGCAAGTACAGGAGCAATGGGCAAGTCAGGCAAGTGGTTGAAGGCAGTCAAGAATGCCTTCAGGTCTCCGGCGAAGGACAGAATTGATGACAAAGATGAGATGGTAATTTGCCGAGGACCCTTATACTGAACGTTCCAATTTTTTGATGCCTCTGCCTACTGATAGGCGGAGGCGTAAACATATTATTACCATTTTATTAGTGCTGAGAGCAGTCAAATCTCAACCTCGATCACTCTTATCATGTCTTGTACGAGTGTTGGCAATGCGAGTGTGCAGGTGCTGGCTTGGTTGACATTTATGTGCTGTCCGTGTACAGAAAAGAAAGCCTTCGAAGGTTGGTCGAGGAACAAATTTGGACCACTCTAAGGCTGTGCCAACGCCTCTTCCTCTACCATCTGTTGCGGGGCTGATGCATCAAGAAATTGAGCAGGAACGCAACAATGGTCTTTCGAGGGATGAGGTGGTTGCTGAGCCAGAGAATAACAAAGTCAATGAACATTCGAGGCAGGAAGCTTTGCCATCTGTCGGTGCTGAAGAGGTGCGGGTAAGAAAGGTGGATAAAGCACTTCGGGAGGAGCACGCAGCGATTCAAATACAACGAGCTTTTCGTAATCACTTGGTAATATGCTGTGATTGTAAGGGTGTCATATAGTAGGGGCTTTGTTTTGTATCGACCTGAGGAAGTTAATTGGTCACATTACATAGAATATAAATTAAATTATGCCTCACCTTTCCACAAAAATATTCGATTCCATTATTGCATAATTGATATAATTCTTCATTGTGAAGATGTGCCGGATGGAACCATAAAGGCTGCCATGTGCACCCAAGGCGTGTTAGCCTACTCATTTCTTATCAGTGTCAAGTTTATGTGCCTTGAAGGCTTTGAAAGGGCTTGTCCGACTCCAGGCCTTGGTGCGGGGCCATACCGTGCGAAGGCAGGCTGCAACAACGTTGAGGGCAATGGAAGCTCTTGTTCGAGTGCAAGCGCGTGTTCGTGCTCGTCGAGTGAGGATGTCAGAGGAAGGACAAGCCGTACAGCAACAAATCTTGCAGAGGCGTCTGGCTCTCTCTCGACCAAAGTCCTCAGTATGCCCACTTCCATCCATTTAGTTTTAATCCTAATGATCGATCAGAGCTCAAGTTATGCTTGGGCAATCTCCCATTTGAAATGCAGCGTAAGATCGCCTTTAAAATTATTTCAGATGGCAGCATTTACATACTTTGAAGTGTCTGGTCGGTATCATCAAGACAATGGCCCTGATTATTGCTTGTGCACGCTGTACTCGATCTTTTGCTCAGGAGGGAACCTGGACCACAGGTCAAGACTCAAAGGAAAAATTGCAAATACGTGAAGAGGCAGCCAGGAAACGAGAGAGGGCTATGTCCTACGCATTCTCACAGCAGGTATGTCATTGGATGTGGCCAAGTTTTCCAATCGGAACTTTCAATGGTTAAGATTAAAACATGTTACTGTGCGTTCAGGTCGTCAGTACTACGTGCTCGAACAGTTTCTTTTTAAAGTAGTAACTTCTCACTGACTTGGTATTCTACTCATTTTTGGCAGCTGAAAAGAAGTACTCCAAAACGAAACATGCTGTTTATTGACAGTGAGCCCGATCAATCACATTGGGGGTGGAGCTGGATGGACCGATGGATGGCTGCTCGACCTTGGGAAAATCGCCACATCGATCATTCAAAGGAGGGTCATCAAAACCTATCTTCTGTGAAATTCCTGGAGTCTAAACCTAAGAATATCAAAATTGATGGAGTCAGCTTAAAGTCTACTCGACTTACGTCTACACCGACTCCTCGGATTGAGAAATCAGAAGATAAGCCCAAGAAAAGTCATCGTGCTAATGGAGTGAGTGGAAACGTTCCGTTGCCTCTTCCATCTCCTCCTCCCACTGCTGATGATCCTGTGCTAAATAAGCCCGACGTTCAAAGAAAGATCCAATCTCCTGAAAAGCCTTCAATTCCATGTACGGAAGAGGCAAATCACCCGCCACCCTTGCCTCCTGTAGAGACTCTGGTACCTGCAGGCCATGAAAGTGACGTTGCTCCGCCTTCACCAACAGACAGTTCCTCTTTCCATCACCATCATCCCACCACCAACTATCTAGACTCAAATGGAGGTCTTAGGCCTGCATCAAATGACGGGTCATTTGAGCTCGATCTCAGTTGCAGTGGTTCCTGTGGCTCCGAACACGGAAATAATGAAGTACCGTCAACCAAAGCTAATCCTCAGGATTCACCCATCTCAGGTAAGATGTACTTTCCTACTCAAAGCTGGAGAGTTTCATGTGATTAGTGTCAGATAAGCCAATACTTGCAGGCAGTTTTGGATTTGATGTGGATGAAGATCTAGGAGGTAGACTGTAATTTGAGATTCTATGTCATCATTTATTTCATCCTTCCTCTCTTCCCACATCTCATTTACTTGAAGCGTGTTACATTTTAATAGAACTGTCGATTGCTGATATTTTGCATATGTGTGTAGCCATGTCAAGGGCTAACTGAGCCCAGATCTATGTCCTTTGGGATTTGAAGTGAGTTATGTTCTCATCATAATTTCATTGCAATGATGATGGAAATTTTCTTTAATGTTGCTATGTGCAGATCATATCAAGACTGAAGCTGATGCAACCAACACACCTAATGTTGAAAAGGAGGGAGAGAATGGAGAGAATGGAGAGAATAGTGTTCCAACAAGCCAAAAATCGACTAAAAGTCGATACATGTTGGCCACAGTTTCTGCGAAAGCAAAAGCGCGCATCAGCTCCAAGACCAGGACGGAGGAAGACGAGTCACCTGCTAAACAGCAGAAGCGCCTATCTTTGGGAAGCCCCTCAGTTTCACGACCGAAGTCTCCAAACATAAATGGGACAACTCGATCAAAGCCTGTCTCGCAGGTTACACATTGACTTTGAGCTTGTGTCTCTTAATCGCCGTTTGAACGTAACGTGTGATCAGTGGTTGTATTAACTAGAGACGGTAGCTGTGAAGGAAGTCTGAGTACCTCCGCTTACCTAGAAGAGTTGAAATTCAATTCATTGACGTTTTTTCTTGTGGAATATTGAAGGCATTCATGTTGCAGAGCTCTTGATAGAATGTAGGACAGGGACTGAGTTTTGCAAGTGTCTCCTAATTGGATAAGTTTGTGGTTCCAGGTGCGGGCTAGTTTGAACGGGGGGTTTAACGGGGGTCTCTTCAAAGAAAAGTCAGGGGAGGTTCTTAGCCCTGTTGACTCTGGTGCACACCCACTTTTACGAAGGAAGTCTTTCGGAGGAGGAGAGCCTAAATCGGCAACAAAGTGGAGGTGACTTGGCATTGCGGCATTCTAATTTGTATCACAAGGTTTATCAACCTTTTGTGTTGTATCACTAGATGAACACAGTGGATACTTTGGACCCTGTGACTGTTTTGAGGATCATAAATATGTGTAGAGGTTGTATTGTTGCATCCAGCTGGAGAGGAAACTCTTACTAGAGCTGGATGTTGAGAGATCGTTTTGCTAGATGAGCGATAGTTTTATTTCTCTATTTTGGCAGCCCAAGGAGGGTGCTTAGTATGTTACATACGTTATTTTTCCTGTTACTCGTATGGTAGCGACAAGAATTATCTTATGTGTCTGATATTCTGAATTTTGAAAGGAACGATGATGTTTTTGCTGCAAGGCATCAAAGGTCCGTGTAAATATTCTTCAATTGGATGAGTTCCTTTACCTCCAGCTACGATCAATTGTTCAGCTATGCATTTCTACTGTTCCTCGAATACTTAATGTTTCTTGATCTATTGCGGTACAAAAAATGCTATTAGTTATAACCACTTGAATTTTGAGTGGGGTTGTGTGCCTCTACATTTAATAGTCAATTTCCCTTTAAGGATAAGTAGAGGACTCACTTCTGACCCACTTTGATATTGGAAATATGAACCAGACTGTATCAAAGAAGAAAAGTGTTACTTTCTTTGCATAGGTGAATAATGTATACATGATTGTTCCTCCTTAAAAGGATGATGTGGACACTAAGTGTTTGATGGATGGTAGGGAATCTTTCTATGTAGGACAAAGGTGCAAATGTTCATTCTTGGAGTTTTGTGTGAAAAGGGGAGGTCTTGCACAATAGTTTGACCTTCAATAAGTGTCCTTGTTTTTTCTTGAGCAAATAAGTCACATTGTATCCAAAAGGATACTTTTCATGATGATCATTCTGTCCTTCTAG